>CM036906.1:34431579-34499079 GCA_020800305.1 Porphyrio hochstetteri
TTAAATCATCAATATCCAGGTGCTTAGCATTACTTAGGAATAAAGCAATTAGGATTCAAAGGGAATAATTACCAGATTTAACAAAGAGGCCATTTAATGTTTGTCACCGTGTCATTACTCCTTTTTAATGGTAGGGGAACACTAAGGAGTTAAAATGCATTGTGAGCATGGATTAGATAGCACAGTGAAACAAGTCACAACAGTTATAATTAAAAAGTGGGTAATTGCCACAGTTACAGCACAATAACATCAAAGATGCTATTACTTGCCCCTATGCTTTCAACAGGAAGTAACAGGAAATTGTGTGTGGAGTCCGCTGAAAATACATTAAATGATAAATATTGTAGATGGAAAATGCATGAATGATGCAATTAGTGTGAACTGCTGCCCCAGCTTTGTCATGGTTATTTGAGCTTGTCACATACTTAGGAATTTTCCTGATTTCTTTCTATTCTTATCCCCTTCAACCCTTACACATCATGTTGTCTTCAGTCCACTCCCACCGATGATGCCCAGATCTATTCTATTTTCTAGATATTTTTTGGAATTTAGTTGAAAGCACAGAATTTGGTTAAATACCCAGGCAGGCTGCAATAGAATAATGAAACTCACCTGTTTTATTGTAAGTTCAATGTGGAACTGGGGGTTTCCAAAACAAAATGAAGAAAACCTGATGAAATTAATGCTCCATTTCCAAACATGGAAGGTGTAGAATAGAAAATTCACTAATCAGGAAGAAACATTTAATCCTGCAAACTCTTTAAAGTGTCTATTGAAAAGGAGAGACTTCTATTTCTTTTGGAGGACTCAGAGGGCTAAAAATACAGAAACAGAACTACTACCAATGGGCCAAAAGCAAACAGAGAACAGAATTTAGTGACCTAATAATAAGGGAAGTAATTGCTGCCGAATCAAATTTCTCTCTTGCTAAGATTTCAAAAACCACTAAGTACATATTACCCAGTGATGTGTGTACTCTTGGAAAAAGAATCTTCAAGGCAGCCCAGGCTTAAGTGATGTGCAAAGAACCTATGGTAATGATGATGACATTAAAAGGTTCATAGAACCAGTATTAATAGCTAGAAGCAAGATGAAGCACTAGTTTTCTGCAAGGGATCACAGGCAAAAACACAAAGCTAAGAAGAATAAAGGATGTGAATGTTAAGAACAGCTGAAAACAGCAGGTGAACTCTTCTATCTACAGTCACCTAGAAAATAAGAAGAGGCTTGAAGAACAAAGATGAGCTGCAATTAAAGTTCTGTATTAATTATAATTCCACCAAATACCTCCATATTAGGAATTCCACTGAACTAACATAGCAGTGGTTTTGAGACCTTGCTCAGCATTCGATGCCCACAAGATGGTATAATTACATTATCTAGAAAAATACATCCCACAGGAGAGAGGATTCTTCAATATATCATTGTTTTAGATATTGTTTTAGAACAAAATAGCTGAATTTAAATATAATGGATCCCTTCATTCAGAAATGAAGCTATCTTATTTTGACAAATCTAATAATCTTTGCAAATAAAAGTCCATTTTGAGCACTACATAAAGAAGATAAAATTAACTTTAATTTAAATATTTCCATCTCTTGTGTTTTAGCATTATTGCCAAGTATTCTATTTCAAACATTTTGTGAAAGCAAATACTACATTTAAAAATAGCATTTTCCAACACTTTGCTGGGGTTTGTACATTTTGGAAACCCATAAACAATAGTGGATGCAAGAACAAAAAAGTGAAATTTCTCATAAACACTGAAACGAATCAGGATAAGTTATCTGTCCAGCATGAGTAAAGAGAAATACAAAAGCAAATTTTAAACGTGATGTTTACTATTATAGTTTCATTAGTTTGCTGCCTTAGCAAACAGCAAACATTTTTTAAAAGTGGGGATCCTGCTAATGTTGACATTGTCCTTTAAACAAACATGTAGGACAGAATGGATGGGCTTTGCTACAGGAAATGCAGTTACCAACCCTGTAAGCATCAGTAGTACAGGTAAATATTTGAATATAAGGGGTGCCAGTGAGACTTCCAAAGTGCAGTTTTGGGAATGGGTCAAAAGAGAAGAAATGACATACTTGCAGTGGAATTCACAAGAGGTAGACTTGAAGTATAGGATTTTGAGTCATCAGGGAGTGAGTTTCAGAAAATCCTTCACGCAAAGAATGATGCAGAACAATTGTTCTGCTGAATGAGAATATACGTGCTGCTAGAACTGTAGCTAAAGAAAAGCTTGCTTGGAAGCAATGCTTCCAAAAAGATACTTCTTAAACAATTCTTAGTATCAAATATGAATGTGAATTATCAGCCAAAATAGACTAGACTAGAAATGGGTTAATTAGGTGCAGAAAATACTAGTATTGAGTACATACTGGAGAACATCTGACTTTATTACTGTTTTTCTACGATGAATGATTAAAATAATCTATTTTTTTTAATTCACTATGACTGCTCCATTATGTATCATTAGGGAATGGAGATTTATGTATGCAAGTATTTGCCAAGCAACAAAAGATGGATGCAGGGACTATTTAGCATATGGCAGAATAAAAAGTAAATAACAAGATTCTACTAGATAGTTTACACAGTGGGCTTTGCCCACAATGGACTAATTAACCTTAAGAAGATGCAAGATGAAAGGGGGTAAAGATACCATTTCAATTGGCAGTTCACTGTGTATGTTATGGTATTAATGATTTAAATTTATCTCGAAGATATTTGGTGGGAATCAGAAAATCTGAAAATTGACTTATTATGGACCCCTTGGCCTGTAGCAATACCTTTTGTATTATGAACAGTACAATTGACTCTGAGGCTACATAGATACTAGCAAGTTAAACAGTACCAGGGAACATTTCCCAAAAATTGATACTAAACTGCATTTAATGTTAAACAGTATATAATGGTCACTGGCACTTTTTAGCCTTGGCTAACTAACATTCTCCTAAACAATTCGTGAGCACAGCTGAGAGGCTATCATCAGTCCATGACCACTCCCAAGACTCACTTTGCATAGGGACTTCCTGGTTTTGAGAGTAAAATAATGCAATCATGTATTTCCAAGCAAACTTAATTTTATAGTATAGAAAAAGCCTGAGTTTTCCAGAGCCCATTTTTACCTAAAGGTCAACCTAACCAAAGCCATTTAGCGAAGTTATATGGAAAAACCATATCTATAATTTTAATGAACAATGAACAGCCATTTTTGGACCTGGACACTCTATGCCATTAAGAAGAAAATACAGCACCTTTATATTTCCTTTATATGCACTCTCTGTGCCAATAACTGTTTGACAAAAGCCAGAGGGCACTCAGCCAGAGACTCCATTGTGGAAGGAAAGCCATTCTGATCCAATGAAGAGAAAAACAAGATGCTTTGACCACCACTTAGGGAAACAATAACATGATCATCATCAATCAAAGCAGAGCTGGGTAGCAGAGGAGACATTGTTACAGTCTTACTGTGTCTAACAACACTGGTTATTAAGGCCCTACCTTACTTGCCAAAGATAGTTGCGTTCTAAATCAAAGTTTAGAGATCAACAGCAAGTGGAATTACTGGATAAAATGAGGAGAGGGGTCTTAACCAGCTCCCTAACTCTGCTGTGTGCATATTTGTCATGAATGTGCAAAGTTGGAAGATGAATGGACAGCTTCAATCTGCAAGGCTGCACTCACAACGAACCCTGACTGCAAAACTGGAGTCTAATACAAGAAAGCAAGTTAGTTTCATTCTTCGACGAGTAAACAAATCATTCTGCAGAAAACTTGATTCTCTAACTAACTTCAGTGAAAGTTATTGCAAGAAGTGCTTTCCACTGTGAGCAAAAACGGTAGTCAAAACAGTCAGTAAAGCAGTTTCAGTTAAAAGTGCAAGGATGTGGTACATGTCTGTGATGACTTTACAATCTAGGGGTAGGAGATATTCAGCAGGTCCTGGAATTTGGATCAGAATAGAACTGACATTACAAATCACGTTCAACAAAACCCTTCTTATCTTATCAGGCAATGATTCGGAAACATAAAAGGGGGTCTGGGGCAGCATTTTATTTTAAATATTTATTCTGAATAAAATAGGTTGGACTCATCTAAGGGGTGGACCAAATGCCTGATGAAATGATAACCTTAGGATTATTATTTTGGCTTCATCAGATGTCCTTTAAATGTTTCCATATAAAATATTTGCATACAAAATTCTAACCCAGGTTTTGCCTAAAGAAGCATCATTCAAAACAACAAAAAACCATAACTATGCTAATGCTTTATTGTTTTTATTACAGAAGCCTAATACGTACTAAAAAGATGTTGCTGAATTAGATTTCAAGTAATTATTTATGTATTATTTGCCATAATCAGAAATATCCAATCTACAGGGACAATCGAGAATTGCACTGACTACATCTCATAGCAGTGTTTTTTAGTTACTCCCACCACTCTCACTAGATATGAATGCATAATGTGCTGTGTTTTAGAAAGGGATGGTGACTATGCAAAATGATCAACTTAATAAAATTATAAAATCACCCCCTTATAGACTTACTGTTTGAACTTTGTGGAAATCCAGGCAAAGAGGATGGACCATTCATTCCAGGCAGAAGAACAGGAGGAAGGCCAGGGAGTCCTGGATAAGCTGCTGGCAAACTGATACCATGAAGAGAACTGCTGTCCATCATGCCTGGCTGCTGTACTGTTAATCCTAGCACATCAGTAGCCTTCTTTATGCGATCCAATTCTTGCTGTGCCATCAGCTGTCTAACCGTTGTAGGAGCTAAATAGTCTTTCTCCCGATCTAGCTGACTTCCCACAGTTTCTCTCACTTTTGTAATATGTTGTTTGGAAAAGATATGATCTCTTATAGACAAACGCGCAGAATATTTCACACCACACAGAGAACATTCTGGCTTTGTCCCATCAGGTCCAGTCTGATTTATCATGAATGGCTTCCCTATGTTAATTTTGAATTTCTTTTCTTTAGCCCGGGCATTCTGAAACCAGACCTGGACCACACGTTTGGGCAGGCCAATCTCATTCCCTAGCATTTCGCATTCCTGCATTGTTGGAGTCCGGTAGTCACTAAAGCAAGCCTTGAGAACTTTAAGCTGAAGGTTACTCATTTGTGTTCGGAAACGTTTGTGACCTGGCCGATCACTGTTTTTGGATTTAAAGGGATTGCTAGCTCCAAATGGGTTAGGTGAACTTGGATCAGCTATGCTTGAAGTTTCACTGCGGTCAGCGTTATCATCAGGGTCATCAGTAATGTAGTAACTTTGGTCATGATCACCATCTTTTTCACTGAAATGTATCGAGGGGCTTGTTAGGGAAAAGAGAAATTTATCATCATTATTCTCATTTGTGGGTGTAGTTGCAGCTTTTGGTAGCGTGTCGTTCACCAGTGGTTTTGGTTCTTTGGGAGGTGATGCAGGTTTTGCATCCGCTGAACTGCCATTCGTGCTTTCCATTTCATTGTTCCCCTCATCCCCTGTTGTGGCATCGCTAATTGCTGTATTAATTGATGAAGTCTCATCAAAGTCAGTCTTGTTTTGATCATATGCAGAGTCAGCAGGAGGGGCATTTAGATTTTCTATATCCTCACTAGACTCTGCTTTAAAAGAAGAAGGACTTAAGAGGTTCTTAGGTGACATTTCTGCAGTTTTGCTGACAGGAGTTGATACAGTGGAGGCTAATTCATTTTCACTTGATAATTCAGTTTTTGCTAATGAGAGCGATGGGTAATCAAAAAATATGTACTTTTGTGGACTTTCTCCTCCATCTTCAGTTGATATCAAAGGACTTGGAGGCAAACTATAACCAGCCTGTTTCCCTTCATTCCAATGTCGAGAGCGAATGTGACTTTCTAAAGCTGATTTTGCTTTAAACAGAGCTCGACAAAAAGGACATCTTTTATGGGACTGTGCTGGACCAACTGCACGGAACTGTCCCTTTCTTTCTCTGGCTCTTGTGTTCTGAAACCAGACTTGTACAACTCTCTTCTTCAGTCCCACTTCACGTGCAATGTGATCTAGCATCTTTCTGGTGGGGTTGGAATCTAGCAGGTATTTTTCGTAGAGTATTTCCAGCTGCTCTGGAGTAATTGTCGTTCTTAAACGCTTATCACGGTGTTGATCTTCTCCACTGTTTCCTCCCTCTTTCTCACTACAGTTATTGTCTTCTTTGTCATCTAGTTTTCGTTTCAGGGAACCTGAAACCGTAGCAGGGTGTGCTGTATGTGATGAGCCAGACTGTGGTGGCATCTGAGCAAGAGAACTATTAAGTAACTGTCCAGTCATCAAAGGATTATTTGGGTCAAATATCATATAGGGCATATCCATTGGTCTTTCTAGAAACTGTGAGTGAAGAAATTGGTTTTGGGCTGCTAGGAAATGCATGTGCTGGTGTTCTTGCCAAAGTTCTAGAGTTGGAAAGGCAACTGTACACTGATCACATTGGTACTGTAACAACTGAGGAGGTAGACTGTTCTGTAAAGAAGTCATTGAAATTGGTAAAGGACTGGAAGGAACAGGTGTGGTTTGTGATGCAGAGGGAGGTCTCCCTACTATCTGTGATTGTTTTTGTTGCTGTGGTTGAGAAGCTGAGGGCTGAGGGTCAGAAGAGGTTACTGGAGTAGATTGTACTGGTTTAGTGCTTTGGGAAGTTGTGTCAGTTTGCTTAGAGTTGGTTTCATTTTGTTTTGGTTTTTCTGTGGACTCTGGTTTAGGAGAAGCCTTCTCAGGTTCTGGTTTGGGTGATGGAATCAAAGGAGTACTAGAACCAGAGCCAGAGCTTGCTGCTGTGACTGCCAGGCTTTTTGATGATTCATTTTGGCCAGAAACTGTGCAATTCTTATACACTGTTTGATCAGAGGCATCCATAGAATCTTCAGTTTGACTTTCATCTTGAGCATCATCATCTTCGTCTTTATAACACTGTTTTTTCTGGTGTGTAATCAGATCAAAGATCCTGGGAAAAACCACACTGCACTTTTTGCACTGATATTGCATGTTACTAGTCCGAATGTAACGTTCATTTGTCAGTTCCCTTTTCTCATTGTCTTTAGTTTCAGCTTGATTTTCATAACTTTTGCGAGCTTTTTGTCGTGCATTTTGGAACCATACGACAATAACTCGAGTAGGTAGGTTAAGTACAGTTGAAAGCTGTTCGATTTCATCATCCTTTGGATAAGCATTTGTGTCAAAGAAGTCTTGGAGGACACGAAGCTGGTAGTCTGTAAACCGAGTCCTAGAGGATCTCTTGCTGAAAGATGCATCGGACTTGTAAGGTTCTACAGCTGAAGGTTGGGGATCTATTCTGATATCTTCCAATACTGTTATGGGAGGGTTGCTGAAGTTATATGGAGAATCTTTATTTCTCTGTCTTTCTTTAAACAGTGTGTTACGAAACCAGTGCTTGATAACTTTCTGCGAAAGACCAGATTTCTCAGCCATTTCTTGGATCTGCTCTTCGCTTGGAGAATTGTTAATATCAAAATAAGCCCGCAAGATTTTTAACTGGTCATCTGTGATTCTCGTACGTGGACGCTTGAACTGAGAGTGCCGCAGGAAATTGGGATCTAATCCTAGCTGCTGCTGACAAAGCTGGGTAAGATCTGCAGATAAAGTATCCATTGGTGGCAACTGGAGGGCAAGCTGAGGAGGCAATGCAGGATGTTGCACTGGCTGCATCATAATTGGAGGGAAAAGTGGGAGATCTAGTGAAACGGGAAGCTGGACTTGAGGTGGAGCTGATGGTGGCGGTGGTGGAGGAGGAGGTGGTGGTGGCGGAGGAGGCGGTGGTGGTGGTGTGGGTGGTGGAGCTTGCAAAGGAGTAGGAGTTGTGTTTTGAATTTTTCCAGATGTAGCTGAAGAAGGCTGAGAAGGAGTTGGAGGAGGAGGAGGTGGTGGTGGTGGAGGCGGCGGTGGTGGAGGCGGTGGTGTTTCTGGAGAAGATGGAGAAATTGGATAAAGCTTATCATACGCCTCCCTATACTGTCGGGCAAATTTTTCTAATGCCCCATATGGGAAAAATTGTCCATGCACGTGTTCTTGATGACTCTTCAGAATAAGAATGTTGGAAAACAGTTTACTGCAGGTTCCACATTCCAGTTTGTCTGTGTTTTCACCTTCACCAGTCTTGCTTTTTTTCTGCACTTTTTGTCTGTTCTCATTGTATTGGATAACTAACTCAAACCCAAAGTTCTCCAATAAAGCCTTGGCTGCATTCCCCCTTGCTCCAGAAGCTATTCTGGGTGGTGGGATAGCTGGTTCTGAGGATTTTGGCTTCTTCATATCTTTGTTTTCTTTTAGTCCTTCATTCTCATTAGTAAATTCTTGCTTTGGCTTCTCTTGTTTCTCAGAAATTTCTTCTGATTCCTTATATGAAGGCATATCCTTTATAAGCTGGCAGTCTGTACTTACTAAAGTATTTTGCTCTGTTTTCATCAGCTTGCTACTTTGCTGCTGCTGTTTTTGGGACTGAAGTTGGGGTTGGGTGGATTGATATTGTTGTGCTTGTTGCTGCAGTATCTGTAGCTGGGTTTGGCCAACATGGTGCTGAGTTTGTATTTGCTGCTTCAAATCTTCTAGCAGTGATCCTGTCATACCAGCCATTCCAGGCATACCGAATGTGGCAGAACCAGGCAAACCCAGATCTGGGCTTAAGCTAAATTCTGTCCCAGGTATATAGAAAGGGAAAAGGAACTGAGGCTGTTGGAATTGCAGCAATGCTTCTGGTGTCATTGGAAAGTGAGGCAAAAAAGCTGGGTTTAGAAACTGGGGTTGAAAGAATGCAGCTTGCTGTTGCAGTTCATGCTGTAGTTGCATTTGAAGTTGTGCTGGTGACTGGGGTGGGTGATGTGTAGGTTGAGCAGAAATTAATTCAGAAGCTTGCTTTTTATTTAATTCTTTGGCATCTAAATGTGTTTCTTTGCTGTTAACTGCTGGTAAGCTCATAGATTCTAGCATTCCTTGGCTGGGGCTATTAACATTCCCTGCTACACTATTTCCACTACTTATGTTACCACTAGGTTCTAATTTTGCAGCCCTTGCCTTTGTCTGATGAAGCACAGATCTCATATGGATTTCCAATGTTGAACTTTGGCTATACGCAACATTACAAATGCTGCATTTGTAGGGTTTGTTGTCAGTGCTGCTGTTGGTTTCTTGAGGGACAGGACTTGATGCTTCCTGCAAAACCTTTTTGAGTTTATGTAGATGGGACACTGAGTTGTAGTGGACCAAGAGAATGTTCTTTTGGGTGAAAGACTCTTTGCACACTGTACACTTGTACGGGCGAGATGGATCTAGAAATTTTTCCATAGTAAAATTTGGCCCTTTTCTAAAAGGTAAGGTCCGCTTTGGTTCTGAGCCCATATCATCTGGAATAGAGCTACTATCACTTCCTACTGGGCTTGCTTTACCTTCCTGGTCCATCTCATAATCTCTTTCTATTTCCTGATCTAGTGCATGATCATCTTGTGCCATACTTTCACTGTCTGCCCAGAGTTCACCATTGACAGGTAAAGATGCACACAACTGCTGAAGTTCAGCTTCATTGAGTTCAGGGTGGCCTGCTTCCAAGTGTTTTTTTAAAGCCTGGAATGTACGGAAGCTACGTTGGCAAAGGCTACACATGGTAGCTGCCCGAATAGCATGATACTGGGAATGTATCTGAAGCTTCTGCATAGTCTTAAAAGCCAAGCTACAATGGTTACAACGGTACTTATAGACATGGCGGTCAGAAACAGAGAGCTGTTGCTTCTTCTGCTGTTCATTTAGCTGATCCGTCATTGAGTCAGTGGTCTTTATATCTTTACTGCTGCTCTTATTCCAATCTGGTGTTTCAGTGGATTCCTTAGGTGGCTTCTGTTCCTCGGTCTTAATTTCCATTCCAGTTTTTGATTCATCGATCCCAGGTGTACTTTTCTCATCCACAGGACTTTCACCTATATAAAGAAAGTTAACTATCTTTTATACAAGTACAAGGGTATTAATGTTTTTAATTACACATGGTATTAATATGGCGTTTTTTCATCAGAAGTCAAAAGAGGTACCAATTATGCCATGTGTTGACCTATATATATATATATATATGTATGTATATATGGTATAGCTACCCATCCTTGCCCCAGACAATGAAGCAGACAGGATCAACAGGAGGTTTTAAAAAAAGTAAGAGTTCCAACAAGATGATCAGAGTGACAATGGTAGCTGGCCCAGGAGTGGAACAGAGCTTCTTTTTTTCATAAAGTAGGAGTCTATTAGTACAATGGGAGCACCAAACAAGAAAAAGAAACAAAACAGTAGGAAAGATGAGTGATTAGAAATTGGGTCAATAGGTAGGGCAGGTGATTAGAAAGGAGGAAGAAAGTGGTCTGAGGAAAGATGGATCACGTTGTGAGGGGTAGCAAAGCATCTTCCCAGCACAGAATACAGTAAGTGTCCAGATTAAGAAACATGATATTGGAAAAGCAGGCAGGATCATTTGCCTAACATTTCCCATCGATCATGGTGAATGTGCTGCTGTCTCTTAGGACTGTGTCTTATTTCTTGTTTAAACAAGGAGAGCCTTACCTTCAGAGTGGCTAGGCCACTACCACAAGCAACATGCGTGTGGCATATACACACATCCTAGTAGCTCTGCATGGGTGCACTTTTTATCTCTGTGACTATATGCAAGCCAAAAAAGGATTCACTTTACCAAGAAACAAACAAGTGGTTTCTAAATTTCTAAATTGTCCATACCTAGTTTTTACATGTCTGGGCTTTTTCTTGCATACCTGGATATTTCCCAGATCCCTCAGCTGTAATGGTTGCAGGTGTGTCACGTTCAGATTTCTCTGAAGCAGCTGCTGGCAATAGCATACTATTGGGCATCATGACATCTGGTACAGGAACCTTTGAGAACCAAAAGCATCATATTATTACTGGAAAAGTCACACTATTTATTACTCTACAACAGTGTGAAACTGGATCAAAGACTGCCAGTACTAAACCCAGGTCTTGATTCAGTCCTTGATAACAGTTTCTGACAGACCATAAATCCAGAGCATTGAGTGTCCCTTGGCAGAGAAACAACTCAAAACAATCTACAGTAAGGTGATGCTATAGAACTACATACTATCAATATTTCACGCAATGTCACCACAAAGAAGGTTTTTCTGTCTATTCAGCTCTCCTTGGACATCCTCCAAAGACAGGGATCATGTCGAGATATGGTAACAAGTCAGTTCTTGACTAAGGGCAATCCCTCTTTCCTTCATTTGCATTGTTTTTTGAAAAAATGCTGGACCTTCTATGATCTTTGAAAGAAAATTATAAGTTTATTTCCATACAGAAATTACTATTTCTTTCCATTTAAAATAAGTTTTGTCTCTTTCTTGTCTTTAATTATCTTCTTCAGACTTCCTTACCTGTTGTGTTATGCTTTAAAATTATAGACAAAAATCTTTGAAGGATGTACTATTATAGGTGTCTGATAGTACTCACTTTAGTTAAGTTGACATTAATACTTGTTCAACACTTCATGTTTCCTTTTGCTTAGCTTTTTAAAATATATCTGAAATAAAGGATTCTCTAGGGGTTCAGACTAAGAGTCAGCAGGACTGGCTTCAAACTCCTACACTGCCAGATTCTCTCTAAATGTCCTTGGGTAACTCAGTTCAGACTGGGCTGCAGCTCCTCATCTCTAACATAAGGATAAAACATCCTTATTTCATATAGAAGTAATAAGAATATCCACAGGAGATATTTTTAAGTAGCAAATTACTGTAATAATGGAAACAACATACATTACTAGGTATGAGTAGAAAGACCCTTTGTTTCTTATTAACAGTTTAACAAAATATTTTAAACCTTTATTAGGATACATATATATGTGTCTGTGTATGTATTTATACCAGTTGCCTATTGGAAAAAATATTTTAGACATATTTTTAAAAGCCCTGGGTTTAGTATATTTGTACTTTAAACATGATATTAATAGCATCTTCTTAGAGGACTAGTGACTTTGATTTCATTTAGGAGGGAAGAACTTCAAAAAAATATATATAGGTGACTGGAAATGTCCCAGATAAGAAAAAAAAAATACTATAAATTGTATTTATTTTGTCATCAGAAAGTTGAGATATGGACAGAGCATATTAGTGTTAGCAACTAGGACAATTTAGATGATGTAGATTATGTTTTGCAATCTCTTTTTCTGTCAAACCACCTTTTTTTTCCCTCTCAAACACTGAGACAATTCCCTAGCTCTAGGAGAGAAGAGGGAGAGGAAAGGAGAGAGATTTCAAAATTTCCCCATTATCAGCATAGGGGGAAACATGGAAAACTTGAGAAGAAAACTAATAATCCTCAATGTTTTCCAACATTTTTCCAGTTTCCTAAAAGGGTCTGGGAAAATTACATTTCTGTGGCATTTTCCTTGTGGTGAGGCAAAATTAACTGGTCTGCAGAGATACAGTTATTGAAAACCAAGGAAAGTAAAAGAAGAAAACCCTAAACCACTTTTGTGGGTCCCCAATTCTGTGTTTGCTTGCTTATCAGCACTAGTCACAAGGAACCTTAGACCTTCTGTCAATTTTTTTTTATCTTTCTTGCTACTTTTTTTGGGAATGAGGTGGTAAGCCTACAATGACAATGAATGAGAAGTCTATGAATACAGAAATAAGGAGGTGGATCCCTGAGATTTCCAAGAGTGTTTCCTTCTAAAAGGGCAAGACAAGCAGAACCAGGGTGTCTTAGGGGGTCTCTTTTCTAACTGAATCTATGATGTAAAAACAAATACTTTCTTGACCTCATTGCGTCTTTACTGACATTTTTGAATGGTGCTGAGTCATTATTTTTCACAGAAATTTACTATTTTGACATGGTTTGTGCAGTGAAAATCAGGATTTTCCTGATGAGGCTGGAATGGGATTCATCCTCCAAATTAAGTTTGCTGGTTATTGCATTTATCCCAATAGAGGAGGAGCCAGTTGAAGTGCCCGCCTGAGCCAGGGTATTGAAATCAGGTATTCTGTATCCTCAAGAACTGGCATAAATACATTGCTACCTATTCTTGGACTTGTCTTTCTGTTTCATACATTTTATTCACAAAAAAAACCCCTAAAGGGTCTTTTATGCAGAGGCAGAAAATAAGAAACAAGACATTCTGTACAATAACATAATTGTGTTCCCTAATTAGCACCACTATTGATATTTTACAGTGAATTTCACGTGATATAATGTAAGTATAGCTCAACTATACACTGGAATTCTCCTGTGTTTAAAGACTACATTTTACAAGGAACTCTTGTTATTTTACCAACAGGAGTCACAATACCTTTGAGACCTGGATATTATTAGACCAAATTTACAGGTGTGCACTTAGAGACATGGGCAGGCTTGGTATTTCCAAGGTTAGCATCAGTGAGGAAACTGCAGCTTTTCAGCATCTTTGAAATCCAACTTCAGTTATTTTCCCAAGGGACATAAGTCACTGGATAAGCTGGCAACAGAGTCATGGCCCAGTCCCCTCCTCTGGCTACCTGAACACTGTATCACAAAATCATCGCCCAGAGTATGTTTCCGTAGCATGTGCGTCGGTATCTGAAACACTTACTGTCATGAGCAGTTTCTCCACACAGTCAGGGGACACACTGTGCAAATGGGTCAAATGAAGCTGGAGATGCATTTTGTTGCTGAGGACATCCTGGCAGAGGGGGCAGCAGATGACGGGTTGCATTGAATGCTGTGACAGGACATGCATCTGGATACGGTTTGGGTCCCTACTATTGTAGTTACAATAGGGACATTGATAGAACTGGAAAAAAAAAATCAAATTAAGATGCAGGCTATTAGTCAGTGTGCTTTTTATAACTTGCTGATATTGCTATTTTAACAGCATATCATCTCTGTTTCATTCTTGAGTTATTTGAAAGAGTTCTAGAATGCAATTAAATCGTTACATTTTCCTTTACCTGATCATGACAAAATTTATTGTCCTCTGGGGGCTTTGATTTTTTAGCTGTGCCATCCTCTTCTTTTGCCAGAAGCAGCTGTTGTGCCCCTACCACAGTGTTCACTTTTGGTTCCTTCTCTGGTGTGACTATTCCTGTTCCGAAAACATAATTTTTAAGAACAATTTTTAAACTTGAAAATAGCCTGGTTTACAAAGAGGTAAAGTTCTATATTGTCTTTTAGGGTCTTTCTTTTTTTTTTTAAAGTTCAGAGAAAAAATACAGTTAAGCAAAACAACTCCAGTTAAGCACAAAAATGAAAATACACTTTTATCCTTGATGGAGACTCTATAAATACATTTTAAAATGGACTCTTTTCTACTGTTTAGATAACCTTAGGTTGCCTTTAAAGATTAATCAATAATGTGCTTTCTTTAGCAACTGAGTATGAATTTGTGTATTACATTAAAACAAATCAGCTTTTGCTTAAAAATCCTGTTTTCCAAAATAATTAATTTGCTGCTGTTTAATTACCCTCTCTAAACTGTCTGAGCAGTATGATTATTGTGCTGTTTTGATAACTCCTACCCAGTTACAATTCTGAAGCTAAATATAGTGAAGCTTTAAAAGAAATACTGTGGAGAATAGGATTTCAGAGCTAACTTAATATTAATTATATACAAAGATCAGTCATTTGGGATTGCCTTAGATGTTTACACTGTGAATTTTTATAGTCTGGCATTTGTGATCAAAACCAGAATATAATTGTTTTCTATAGATAGTTCTACTATTAAGTATTAAATACTATATTTAATATTATGCCTGAACTAGCTGTATAATGCGTCCCAGTCTTGCACGCATCAAAGAAAAGAGTACAATTCTAATTTCCCAGTCCATCAGAAAATTCTTTCCAGTGTCAATTTGCCAGATAATCTCTTCTGCTAGGCTGGATATTACAAGAGCATTGGGTAGGCATGTCACATACATCTCACGACAAACACAAAACCTCATTTACCAACCATTCCAATCTCATCATAGTGCGGCATCATCTGACCTTTTTTCTGCTGTTTATTATGAGTATTTCTAATTTTAACTTTCAATTTTCACCATCTTCCAGTCAATTTGCAACTAAATTATTTCCAGGGTGAGGACACTATCACTGGACACTGGGTGCAAATACATCTTGAAATGCAATGAAGCTAAACCATTGATTGCTATCAGACCCAACGTAAATATATAGTCCAGGGGTAATCTGATTGTATGCTGTGCATAAAGATTTATCTTGATTTTTTTCAATCCACATAAGGTTCATATAAATGAACAAATTGCACCTCATTGCACCATAACCTAGGATTAATTTTAAAATAAGGTCATGGGTGTTTTGGCAACAAAGTAAACAAGAACAAAGAAAATACTTGTATTTTTCTGTAGATAAAACAAAAAACCTTATTATTTTCATATAGACTTTGTGCAATATTTGATAATAAATGAGCAACATTAAGGAGAAGTAAACCAAAACAATTTTCAAGGTAAATACCAAATCCTCCTGGTGCAATAATAAACAATTAAAAACTGAATCATACAGGGGATTTTCTGAAGGGCATTTAAAAAAAAAAAAGGAACACATAAACATATTTTATGACTTATACATTAATAGTGATTTCTCCACAGATTGCTTTTCATTCCTAAGTTGATAATTATTTCTTTTGGTCTAATTTAGTCAAGTAATTTTTGCTTAAATTTTTGCTCAATTTAAAGTGCATTCCTGCCATATATCCTTACTTTGAATGACTTATTTGTCTACATCGGTTTAATATCTGAACAAACCACTTTCTGGAGCCCCACTGAATTTTTACACATTTAGGAACTGATCCTGGAGGCCTCGTTTAGACTGCTCAGACAGAGCTGTAGGACTGGTGATGCTTAAAGGCAAAATCTACATGATGCAATCACATAGGACACCATTTTATTACTGATTTTTGTTTATGATAAGACAGTACTTCTGGCCTATCTGTATTTACTTGGAAATGCATCATTATTATTTAAATGTCTTAACTGTGAGAATTAGGGTGGTAAAAAGTGACATATTATATTAATGGGGAAAGGTTGCTTCCCAGGTTCTAGAAGGACAGGTTCAAATTATTAACCTCTTTTCATTTCCAACTGTCAAAAACGTCTAATGGTTGACTACTGTTTCTTACCTTTATCATATGTCAGTTTTAAAATGTTCCCTTCTAAAGACAAATGGGCCAGAATCTCAGCTGGTGTAAAAGGACACTGCTATCCAGGAAGCTGAATTTATAACCCAAAATAAAATAATTCTGCCTTCTCTTCCCATTGTCATGTGACATTGTTCTCAACAGGTTGTTACAGAAATTAAGATCCAAATTCTGCTCCAAAATCTACTTGTGAAAATACATTTAACTGTGTTTCGTCAGTGGTATTTAACTGCTAGTGAAATTCAGCTTGGAATGCACTCACTCCATGTGCGCTTGGGCACACACAAGGTTAATATCACACATCATCTTCCACCACAGGATGGAATAACTTAATTACTTCAAAGGGTCTATAATAATCATGAAACACATAGTTCTTGTTTCTATAAAAACAAGGGGGGTTTTTTTGGTTACATTTTCTTTTGCGGTTAATATAATAAAACCACAGAGTTATAAAACACTGTGCTGGGGTCAATAAATGCATAACAAAGCACAGTTTTTTACTATGTTTATTATGATATTTATATAAACTGTTGAAATTTACAGAGGCTTTGTTGTTTTTGTTGTTGTTGTTGCTCTGGATTCATTCAACCTCAAGTGCTGTTACTTCTTAAACGACTGCAGTTGCATCTGGCCTAGAGTAAAGTAATCAAGCCCTTGATTTATGGTGAGCTTTGCAAAAAAAAAAAACGGGGGGGGAAGCTCAGAGGGGTTTGATTCTTCCCTCTGGCATGGGGACACCCCTCACCCCCCTCGTGGTGAGGACAGAACACCCCAAGTCAGAGTGTAAGTGCTGAAACTGAAGACTGGCTCCTTACGCAAGCAAGTGGTCCTCGTCTTGCTATATCAACTTTCTGCTTTTTGTACTGAATTCGCTATTTTAAGGAGCTTCCTGTAGGGAGGTTGAACAAAGTCACAGTCTTATAGGAAGGGTATTGAAAGAGGAGGGAAAAAAGTGAGAGAATATTATGGTCCCAAGCATGCCGTGTGGCACTGTTTTCATAGCTGGATGTTCCACTGTCATGCTATTCTTACCAGGCAGCTCTAGGAAAACATTAAATACTACAGCTGTTGTTCATGTTTTAAATACGCACTTTTTATTCTTGAGACACGTTATTTTTTGGGTTTTTTTCCTAATTGTGAAACACATTAACTCACAATTAACAAACTTTAATTCATTTTGTAATATATAATGCGCCACACTATTTCAGATAAATTAGGTAATTTCAATACATTTAGTTCAAAAACTAAGTTTAATTACAAATAAGTGTCACGAAACAGACTAGTCAATGATTGTCTGTCAAGTTAGAGAGTTATTTAACTTGTGTAAGATTGCTAATATAAAAATGACATAATTCACTGCAGTTCAGATGCCAGCACCTTTGTAACATTTCTGACACCCCAAAATAAAAATAAAAATGTTTGTGTGACTAACAAGAAGGAGAAAGTTAATAAAATACGCATACTAATGAGAAAAAATATAGTGGAAAAGCTATAATTGAAATACTATTTTCTTATTTATGAATCTATGCATCTGATAAAGATTGCATAATTTAAGACTTCTGACACATCAGATGATGTTATTCAGCCTCAAAATAATTCTAAAATTATAATTACTGGTAGAGTATTCTTTCTAATTAGAGTAGAATGAAAGGATAATTTTCATTGCAATAATGAAGGTTAATTTCCATCCTTCCTCATGTTTACTACCTTATTAAAAAGTGCTCCCCTTAGCCATGGCAGAGACATATTACATTTTCAATGCAAATGTATTAATCTGGATAAATTCCATATTAATTCTTGCACTGCATAGAGCTGTAATTTGGATTATAATTAATCTAAAGTGGCACTAGATTTAAATGACAATATAAATGAGGCATTAGTAGGCTTTTCTATTCTGAATGAATATTCAACAAATATAACTTGCATATTGCCAAGTCTCATTTTGAAAGCTCTACTCCTTGAGATAAGGTAAGCAATACAGCACAACAGCTTACACAAACATACTGTTACTAAATATATGTTAATCCTTTCTTGTCTAATAGATTCTATGCTAAAGAGGGGTCACACCACTTTCCTGTCTAACTTGTTAGTATTGTGATTAATTTATTGGTTTTCCTGAGATTTCTTTGGCAAGACTTGCAACACTCAATTCATGAGAAAGCCCAAATTAACATTCAATTATACATAAGCAGTTATGCAGTCGTTAGAAATACTTGTCAGCTGTGTGAAAATGAAGATGATGGTCTGAATGTTACATATGCAGAATTAATTTAGATTAGGAAAATAAAAGTTTTTAAGAGATTTAGGATTTTACAGCACAAACTGTTTTCTGCAAAGCACAAAGGCAATCATGTATTTCAGCCCTTGTTTTCACATGAATCTTATGGCAAAGTTATTTGTGTAATTGCTGGCACGGGAATGTAGAACAATTATGCTGGGTTTTTTGTAGTGGACCCAGTAGGCATCTGGATATAGGTTTGTCCTAATTAAAGTTGGCCCTTATGAGCGGCTAATCCTGATGGAATTTTGAGAATTCCCCTTCAGTATTTTTTTCTAGATTCCACCTTTCTCTTTTTTTTTCCTTTTTTTTTTTTTTTTTTTTTTTTTTGTTTTGCTGGAACTTTAATACCATATTCTTTCTTGAACAGCTATAAATGAACATACCTAAGAAAAAGAGATGGCTGACAAACTCCTTGAAGTGCTTCACAGTGTCTTCTGGCCAGACTGTATGGTAAGAAATGCAGGCTGCAGGTGCCTGTCACCCATCTCTATGAGAGTGTGTGGGACAGCCCCCAGTGAGACTGCACAGGAGAACCCATGGCAGCTTGTCAGCATGGCTTTACTGCACTGCAGACACTTTTTACCAGGTTGGAGAGCCAGCCAAGAGGGATATATATTTTAAACCACAACACAGTTTCTTGCTGAACATCATCCTTGTCATCATCGGCCTTTCTTCAGTCTCTTGATCTCAAAAAATAAAGCGACTGAAGAGGAGGTGAAGATTTACACTGTGATGGCTACTGACCTTAGCACGTCAACAAGCAAACTTAAAGGAAGCTTTAATCTTTAAGTCTGTCTTCTGAATTGATTCAGCATAGGAAGGGCCATCTACAATATTTTTTTTGAAATAAATCCAAAAATTTTAATATGTACAGAGAAGATTACAGTATGGGAGAATTTCAGTGTAAAGAAACTCAAACATAAAATGATATTTTCTCTACAACTATATGTCTTTACGGAGAATACAACCTCCTTTGTATGCTGCTGTCATTGGCATACAAGGAAAAGATATATGACTACCTGAAACTAATAGGCTTCAACCTGTTTCAGCACTTCTTCTGCTTCAGTGAATCCAACATAATGTAACTAGGTATAGCGTGCAGTAAAAGTAGCCAATGTAATATTCATTGTGACCATAGATTTCCATCTCATACATAAAAAGCATGGATGAAGTCACATATTTGCCAAATCAAACACAGAAAAAGCCTTGGGTATCTACACCAGATGCTGGCCCTGGGTTTGTTTGTGCACAAGTAAATGTCATGACATAGGGGTTTTGTTTTCAAAGACAGTAGCTTTCATTACTGGGCTTTGTCTATTCCAGGAGATCAAAATTACCCAACCCATAATCCGTTTTCAATGATATTTCCTCTTTCTTAGGCTGAATCATCTGTAAACTTTTTCACTGGATTTTGTGTATTTTTTTCAAAATGCCTCAAATAAATGCCCAGGAAGAGGCCAGATTCTTGGGAGTAACTGATCAGAGAGCAAGGGTAAAAAATAATAATAACAAAAAACCCACATTCTTTGGGTTAAAAGAGGGGCAAAACCTGATTGAAGAAAAAATTCAAGTGGTACCTAATCCTATGCTTATGAAAAATTAATATGCCATCAGAGGAATCACAAGTACAGCTAAGATTAATGAAAGGCGCTTAAAAAATTACAAGCACACAAACTGATTTGATTAAAAAATAATCTCACTGGTCGTCCTGTAATATTCTTCAACTTATCCGCATCTATCCTGTCAGATGGTTATGATTAAAAATAGGTCAATGGGAGGCTACTGATAGAAATCACATGCAAAATGCACATGCAATGAATAGTAGTGGGAATGTCCAGACAGTTTAAAATGAAAGAGCATTTCATAAGTTAAAAAAAGGGGGAAGACAAAATTCTAGCATCTTACCAGAGTCTTTACAAGATTTTTTGCCTTCACTATTGTCTCTCTCACTTGAGTCTTTATCATCAGCAGCCGCCACTGATGTACTTTTAGCGGACCCTTCTGTATCTTCACCTTGTTCTTCTGTGGATAATCAGAGAAAAGATCTTAGTAACAAAACTCAGTGACCATTTAACAGCATTTTAAGAATATCATGAAAATAGAGTGGCAAAATAGGGTTAGGAAGGGTGGAAGGGAAAGAACAGCACTTTAAAGACGTTGGATATTAATTACGAATAATTTGCAGTATTTCAAAATCTATAGAGGAATTCTGACTGTGTCTTTATCAGAGTACATGCTTTCCACCAGTGTGACAGATTTAAAGCCTGTCATTTCATATTCTTTAGCTAGAAAAGATTTGTGTTCAAACACACGCACATGCATGCACACACACACCACACGGGCCAGAACAAAAGCCAGCACATATGAAAATGGAGGGGGGAAAAAATAAGAGAAAAGGTAAAAAAAAAAACCAGAAGAAGAAAAAAAAAGGGGGGAGGGGGTGGATTCAAATATAAATCCTATTAGTGCAGCAGTATCCCGCTAATTGCAGTAAGTAAGTATTAGGTATTAGGTACTGTATTAAATATAAACCTCTGGCTTTGCGGGAGAAGTCTCGAATTTTGTCTCCAGGGGGAGCCATTCAGGATAAATGATGCAACTTGGTACATGGCTTCTGAGGAAGCAGCATTACCCACACCTCACTTACGTGTTCACACCAGCTAGATTACACGGAAATCTTCACAGTAACTCAAGCCCATTTAATTATTCGGTAAATCTTAGCTATGCCGCTACTGGTGGATTAATCTGTTTATGCAGTTAGCTTCTATGCTGGGGCTGTGTAGCACTAATCCGTGAAAGGCCCACTGTTCCTTTTCATCCTGTGATCATTTGTCTCTCACTGTGCTGATGTCACATTTTAATGAATTTTTAGCAATCTGAGTAATGCCAGATAACCAGACTTGCAACTCCCTACAGCACAGCATGCTGTTTTCATTGCAGCACACGCAAAAAAGAAAAAAAAAAAGAAAAAAAATCATATTTCCCCACTTCAGGTAGGAATTATATAAATTAGGAGGTGAAGGTAAAATGGGATTCGAAGCACCAGGCCGCTCAATTTCATAAAATCTTTAATGACCATATAAATTAACCCTGGAAAGGCAAAAGGTCACAGACACACATTTGCATACACTCTTCTATTCACTTTTGATAAGCAGAGCTTTTATGCAGGGAACATGATACAATTAACCCTTCAGGAACCATACAAAATGCAGCTACCGACATTTTAAGTGTCAAGCATTAACTGAAAATTACACACTGCATAAAATTTTCATTGTAAATGCTATAGTGATTGAAAGGGGAAATAGTGGCCCTCTTCGCACCCCATGTTTTATTAATAACATTCTGACAGCCGAATGAAATATCCTCTGTCATATGTAGCAGCTGAGCGCAAAAAAATTGCTGCTTAGTGCCTTACTTGCCAGCCATGCACTGAAACTGTATGCCTAGGCAAACAACCCTTGGATCGATGTGGCGGACCTATCCGATTCTCAACTCTCTGCAAAACCTTTTGTAAATTGGAGTAGAAAAACACAGCTGCAATTTTGGAAACCAAACCAGGGGGAAAAAAAAAAAAAAAAAAAAAAGGAAAAAAATCTCAACCACGACGTGTTTTTGCATTGACATCGGAATACAATAGGTTAGGACTCAGCATGCATGTCCACCTTTTGGAGCAATACAGGAAGAAAGATGGTCCCGTCTTTTAAAAATAATTGCATATAAAAAAAAAATTTCCATCAGAATGGAAACCCCCCTCGTGCTGTTTCAGCGCTCTCCCCGCCACAGTCCCCCGCCCCCTCCCGTGATGATAGCTAATCAAACATGGTAGGCATCCCTGTCGCAGCTGGAAGCGGGGCTGTGTTTGTCAGGGTGGCGGGGGGAGCGCGGTTCAGGATGCTGCGAGCCTGTGATCATGCCTGGCTCGGGCTGTGTTAATGCCGAGCGTGCACACATGAGGCTCGTATCCAGTGTCAGGCCCCGTGGCCTCACGGAGCCGATGGCAATCCCTTTTCGACTCATCCTTGGGAACGGACGCATTGCTTCTTTTACTAGATTTACTGGCTTAATCCCCCTGGGCTGGAAAATGAAGTGTCAAAGTGCTACTGAGTGTCCTTATCTTGAGGGGACATAAAATTGTAAGGGCTATCGTGGCACACATTAATAAAACATTGTGTGTGTGTCAGGCAAAGAGAAAGAAAATTATGAAGGTACTAAAAGAAAAGCTACAGTATCATCTGGGTCTCATCAGACAATTTTTGCAGGGTGCTCTCCTGTTTTTCTGGTATGTGTTTTAAGTGTGAGAGAAATTCCCAGACATGTTCTCCTATACATCATCGTGGTGTCTGACCTCAGCCTGACCCTGGCAACAGTTTGAGAAATCTGAATGTGAACAAAGACTCTGTGTCAGCAGCAGGGAGAGATTGTGGGATAGACTTTCCCCATCAACTTAATCGCAAACAGCAGTTCTAAGGCCATAACTTTACAGGGCTCCACCAAGCCACAAACACATAACCTTTAGAGGTGAAACTGCCTCCCGCTCCCCACCCCCCCTTCTGTGATTTTTCTCAGTCTTGTGGTGCTCCCTTTGATGTAGCAAGGCAATTAGCTCTAATGTTCAAGTACTGCAGACCTGTTTTATGGTTTGGAAGGTGAGAGCTGTTTATTACAGGTAGGCTCCTGGGGGCCATAAAGGCTTTGCAAATTTTTAATCATGCAAAAAACTAATCAAAATGTAACTTATACAAACCATAAAAATTAATATCATTATTGTGCACAGTATAAATTGCCTTCCTTGGCTTTCAATGGCACTCACTTCTAGAAAATACATTTGGCATTCATCTCAGAAATATGTATGGCATTCACTTCAGAAATAAATTTCATAGACAGAAATGATAATACAACTTCTCCTATTTTCCTTCAAAATTATAGAAAGGCTAAGATTCAAAATGTCGCGACACCTATCAAAGGGACAAGATGCAAACACAACAGCTCTAACGTACAAGAAGCCAGGAAATTAGCTAGAAATATTCTTAAGACCATTCGTTAGAACAGATACCAAGATGTGTAATGTCAAAGACCCTGCATACCTATGCCAAGATGCTACAAACATCTCTTTAGTAACATTTTTGTTCTTACTTAATAAGTTAACCAACAAAGATACTATCCAGTTATAAAAACATGATGGCTCCTCATCAAAGACACAAAATTATTGGTTATTATGTTTGAACAAAATACAATATGATGGTGCTACAGATTCCAGAACAAGTCCTAATGCAGTTTTGTATTTACAAGAATCCTGCCTATATACATTTACAAATGTCAGCTTTGAAAATGAATAGAACACCAGATTCAAGTGTATTTTAGTGGCTTTAATAACAGTTGCTATTGAAATATGATATTTTATTCACACCTGGTTTTATTTTGTCCAAGTGTTGAAAATTTCTTTTGATGTTGGATCTCTTTAATTTAGGCATTAGCAACCTTTTCCCTCACAACTAACTTTGAATTAAACACAAAAATAAGGTTAGTAGTCTGCACTAAAACTGTAAAATAAGGGAAAATGGAAATATTAAGCTTGAGATGTAATGTTAATCAACTGATACTGTATAATATATATTCTACATCATATAGTTTAAGATGTTAATATGCACTCTCAGGCCCCAATTCTATACCAGTTCTGTGAAGGAAAAGCCTTGTGACCTTCCCCAGCCCAATGAACTCATAATGTGTGATGATTTCAATTGCAAAATCCATGCCTCAGCCAAAGATGAATAGCAGATACCAGCAGCAAAATTAGATGAATATTCATACACAGATTAGAAAAGCCTGATTTAGTGAGATGCAAATAAAGGAATGAATGTATCTACCATGGCCAAAGGAAGATACAGTGAAAAAAATACTATTTTTTGAATTAAAATACTGAGTAGTTAAAACAAGACATGGCCAGGTTGAAACCATCCTCTATAGTTTAGGTGCATTGTGCTTATTATGGAGTTATATCAAACACCTTTCCCTCTGTTTTATCAGAGAAGCTTCCCTACTGATGAGTAGCATTGGGAGTGTCTCTTCAAGTCTATTTAAGAAACATATGATTTTCAAGGGCTGATTTTGGTTGTTTGTCACTTGGGTTGTTTTTTTTTTACATCATTGATATGTCAGTCAACAGATAGCAGTTCCTGTTTTGGTCCTGGATTTTTTTGTTGGTGGTAGTGGTATCCCTTTTGCCCTCGCCAAATTGCAAGTAATTTCCTAAATAAGGATGATCTACAAGTTGTGGGTGAGTAATTGCGGTTAGGAGAAGCAAGTGTCTGTGGTTGAGGGCCGGATGGATGGGGAAAGAATAAATCAATTGACTAAAGTAGTAAGCAAATAAATATGAAATGAGAGATTAAAAAAAAAGGGGGGAAGGGGGCTGGTATAGAATATCTTCAATAATTAGCAGAACCAAAGGTACCCAAAACTGTTTAGTATAGGTGTATTCCGGGTTCAACTGGTATAGTGAATAACTCATTGAGTTTAACCATCAGAGTGAGAAGGTGAGCACTATGAAAGGATAATAACGGAAGGGTGGATTGGAGGGATGGACAGGCAACAGATAATGGAAGGAAAGAAGGAACAACTAACAAAAGAAAGAAAAACCCAAATAATATTCAAGGGAAGAAAAAAATAACTAAAAGCAGGGTTTGTGGATTTACTTCTGGGTTATCCTAGTTTCACTACTTAGTTGATAAATTGTCTCTGACTTCTAAATTGCCATTTATTCACCCAAATATTCCATAAAGTATTCTATTTTCTGGCTGCTCTTGCAGGTCATGAGTGATGAACACAATGTCTTGTTCAGGATCTTGACTGCAACTTCTAGTGGTCATATTTCATCTTCAAATAGGATTTCTAATTCTCATTTAGGAACTCAAAAGGAGTAACGGCACCAACATGTTAATAACGCTTTCTAATCACTGTTATATTTAAAACTATAGCTGTTAGAAGGCTGAACTTCCTGCAAACAAGTCTATAATTAAGTGATGATCGTCATATTGACCAGAAATTGCTAACCGCCAGTTAGCATCAAATTGTACCATTTTGTTTTGTGGTGCATCATTTGAGTTTTTATAGTGGTTTAATGCCTATTTTCTCCTGTTTGAAGTGCATTACTGTGTCAGAGGAAGTGGACTGCAACACTGGCTGAACAGAGTGTGCTGTGGTGGCTCCTTCCCAAGGAGCGTCACAAATCACACTCCCTTTATCCATCCACTCCACCCAGCAGCCAATATTCTCCACTTGCTGGACTCAGACTCACCCCTCTGGAAAGAGGCAGCTCTCCTCTGCCCTACTTATTTTTCCTTCTTAGCTTCTGAAAGTAGAAAAGATTCATTATCGCCAGATAATCTGCCCAACACTTTATTATTTCCCAGCCTAGTTTTTCTATATATATATATTTATTTTTCTTTCAACTGCAGTCTACTTCCAGCTACTGGAGAAGGAAAAGGAATATTCACCCCAGAAGATTAGAGGGGTGGGGTGTCCTTTCCAGTCCGGCTGCTGAGCAAGCTCTCCCTTTTTCTCATTGCTGGCTGGGATTGACTGCTTTCTACTCTCCCTTCCATAGTCTCAGAGTAGATCAGGAAAAGAAATGTGTTTTAGTCTAATAATGGTGTAAAATGAGAGAGAAAATAGTTGGTAAGCTTATGCTGAGCCATACTGACTATCAGAAAACTGGAAACCCCGTGTTTTGTATTTTTGTTGTTTTATTTCTACATTAATATTTTATCAAATATTTTGCAAGAGGCAAGAGAAGCATATGCTGACAAAACCATTAAAAGAGAATGTCAGCTATTCAGAATGAAACTCAGCAATGTTTTCCAGATGTGATTGAAGATGTACAGTTAATCATTTATTATGCAAAAAGGGATTCTTTTCTTACTTGGCCATCTCTAGAAAGGCATTGAAGCATGAATCTATATTGAGAATAGTCTAACTTTTCCAACTGATCAGTACTTTTCTTCTGGCTGCCATTATGGTTCATAGAAACTGCTGTTTCCCCCATCAGCATAAAGCATGAAGAGCACTAGCATTGTCTGACTTGAAGACTAATAGATTTCCATCAATGTTATTTAGAAAAGAAAACTAAGCCTCATTGTTAATTCTTGTTTTACATGCAGATGCACTCTGCCTAATTTCAGGCACATCTCTAAGCTTCCTCATTGTGGAGGGAGAGACAGGTATCTCCAGGGCACCACTTAGATTTTACATGGGCTGAATTGTCTAATTCCTCCTGATTACAGAGAGATTTTATAGTGAAGTTTTGTGTTCAGAGTGATGACTTTTCACCTTGGCATTGCAGCTAAATGCTGGGAGCTAGGTAGGTGAACCTAAGCCTAAGAGCCTTGACCCCAAGGACAGAAAGTCAATGAAAGTCTCCTCATGACCTTCACCAATTTACTGGGTGCTCATTTCTAGCCTGTGGGAAAAAAAGAAAAATACTGGATCTTCACAGTATCAGTCACCTTTCTTTTTTATAGCTCTTGTTCAGCCTTGTTCTGCTTCTCTGTGTTTCTGTTCAATCTGTGTTCAATGTTCCTTCATATACAAATGTTTCTACTCTCCCTGATAACTTGCACTTTTTTCCTACCTCCTGTTTGACCTGAGTTTACAATACATCATGTATGTGGTGAAATTGGCTCTCCTATTCAGTTTCCAGAATGATCCTTTAGAGTGTATTTACAAAGAAATCCACAATGTTAATTAACAGCTCATTTAAAATGTCATTTAAATGACATATTTTATTAGTGACTCAGTTTTTGGGTTTCTCCCTGAGATACACTGTAAAATTCTTTTCATTTACCTTCCAGAGTTTCATCCTGAATTATTCACCTCTTTTTGGCTCACTAACAGTCTGTCTCTGAAATTATCTGTAAAGAATTCTGTTAGTGCATGTATTTCTCCTTTGTCTTTTGAGAACAGTAAAGTAAAAGAATTTATTTTCTTTGCCATCTCCTGATAATTTTGGATTGACTCTATCCTCTGGTGATCCAGCAGACCTAATGACTCTCATGTAGGCTTTCTATTTCTGAGATACTTTAACAATTCCTGTTTATCTTTTCAAGGTACCTTCACGTATTCGCTCCTCTTAGCCAACCTCTATGTTCAGTTTTATTAACATCACTTTGGCTTTATTTCCACTTTTAAGGATACTTTTTTCTGACCTGAATAAATTCTTGTACTATGTCTTGTCATGTAGCTAACTACAGCCCTCCAGTTTAAATATTCCCATTTCTTGATGTTAAGTGTCATGAGCAGAAGTAGGTGATCTATTTACAGTGAATGAAATTTTCCCTGAACATAAACACTTTTTGATTTTTTTTAAAAAATAACCTTTACAGAGTATTTGTTAGGGGACAGGATTGTTTCTTTCTATGTTTTCCACAATTACCTGACAAATATGCTTTAACATCTATAGCAGCCCATGGATTTTTTACAAACCTATATGTTGCAAATATCACTTAAATCTTCAGAGGGTTCAGAAGTTTGGCTTCTTTAACATATGCATACATGATGTGGTCTTTGTCCTTTTGTAAAGACAACAGAGGTGATTTAACTTTCCGTCCAACTCAGATCACAATGTTTGAGTGATGTGAAATTTCACCAAGACCTCCACCCTGAATTCCTCCAAAAGTATCCAGTAGAAGTTGGGTTTTCTGTCTGTGTTGTAGTTATACTCTACAAAATACAGTCTTTTGACACAGAGTCTAACTCTGTTATTGAGACAGGAGGAAAGGATGAAAGTCTGCTCATCAAAAGTAGCAAAAGTAGTAAAAGAGAGAAGTACATTCCTGCCTCCCTGCTGTCTCCGATCCCTTTACGTTCCTGTTTCCCCTTGCCCCTTCCAGTCCCAATTTGGAATATCTGGATAATATACTTCTGTGTATAATACTCAAGTATTATGCAGTTTTGTGGAATGTTCCTGACTCTTCTAATATTTTAGTGTGCTTGGGATTCATAGCCATAACATGACACATCTCTGTCCTCTTCACCCACAACAGGCTACAGGATCCTTCCAGTTCCAGTGCTATGCTTCAGTACCTAAAGTTGGTCTTTTCTTGCTGCATTGTTTGAGGTCAGGAATTACGTTATCCTATTGATTGCTTGGAAGCTTGAAACTCAAGTCCACTGCCAAGTTTTTTGGAGACATTTACACTGCGTGTCCTGAAGATGAGCAATATCAAATGGTTCTTAGCGCAATAATGGGTGACTCATAAATACTGAGTACACTGCATATACAGATTTTTCTGAATTCAAAAATGCCTGTTACATCTAGGGGTTCTCCTAGTGCCAAGTTAAGCATTTCAGGTCACCCAATCTTGCTGTAAAGCTTTTTTTATCACAGCAACTGAATGGCATGTGTGGATTTCTTTGTAACTGGTTTTCTTTTTCCTAAATCAGTGCAACATAGTAAGTGTTTTCCTCCATCTTTCTTTTCCTCTTTCCTTCATTTAAAATTTTTAATTCCCATTGTTCAGTATACTCCACTACTATTACCTTTGCTACATGATTGTCTAATTTGGATGCTCTTTCTCCCATACATAGTTTAAATAACAACTCCCCACATTAATTTTCGTTGTCAGCAATATAATTATATCTCTGTGGAAGCAAAGGACATCCCTTGCCTATAGACTCCCTTCTCACAACTGCCTAATGAGCACAGATCTACAGCATCAATTTAGCTAAGGCCCTGAAATGCCTTGTGAGGTGGTTCTGTTGATAGCACTGAAAATATTTCAGAGAAAGCTTCTGAACAAGAGCTGAACTTAAAATTTGTTCTTAATGATTTCAGACAAGTTGATAGGGCCACGCATTTGTAAGCTTAATGAGGACTTCCCACCATACATCTATCTTTTCACTCGCTTATAACTTCAATAAACTTTTAACTGCTTGGGCTGAAATCAGTTGGCTGAAGCTCTGCTGCAGGTTGGATATCGTATGATTTTTTTTTTTTTTTTTTAATTGCAGTCAAAATGATTCTGCTATTTCTAAGAATATGATTAGAGATTTTAAACTGGAACCCCAAATTTGGCAGACAGGATGGTTTCTGGCAAGTGCCACAATGGATAAAACTACATAAATTCAGCCAAGCAATATAGCTTTGAAAAATTCTACTTACCCATGCTCAGAAAAGCCACTTGTACGGAAGAGCTGAAATTCTCCTAGGAATCCATAATGACTGAACACACTCATGCTTCCCACCGTGCTGAGAGCTCACCAAAGTGCATATTCAGTCACATCCCACAGAGCCTTCACAAACCTCTCCACCCAGTTCCTATGTGTACTAAGCAATGCACATGTCATCCTCATAGAGGAATGGCAGCTTAAATAGGTCTTCTAATATACAAATTCTCCTGGCAGCTCTCCTGTACAACCAGACGACCACTATTGCATCCCTGCTCTAGTGAAAATTAACTTTCCCATCTTACTATAATTCTTTTACTGCTGTCTGTCATTGTATGGTGCACTGGGAACTGATTGCTATAGGAGGGCAAGAGCAGCATGTTCCCCCTGTGCTTGTAGGTTAGCAGGAGCAAAAGAAGTATGGACATGGGATTTTTGGGGTTAGAGAAAGAACTGGGGAGCAGTAAGCAGAATGTGGTCTGAGGAATCTAACGTGAAAGACCAGGAGATAGGGAAGGGAGGATAAACTAAGGTGGTAATTTGGACCAAATGAATAATAGGTATAAGGCAGGAGACTAGGACTAGTATAAGCAGCGTACCAAATTCCAGCACAGAACTGGATTTGGGGAGATAGAGCTGGCTGGGACCAAAAGTGCAAACCACTGCAATCTACTAAGCAAATAAGGCAAAGACATTGAGACATGCTGAGAGGCTTGTGCAGGAATATTAAACCTGGCAGTCAGCAGGAATGGAAGTATGCATGGGTGGATAGGGAATGGAGCTAGGAGCTGACTAGAAATATAGAAGGGATAGTTGAAGAATGAACATCAGAAGTGATAAGAAACACAGAAATCACTGGTGGGGTGAGAAAAGTTATGTATAAAAGGAGGGAGGGGGATAGATGTGGAGAGGAAAAGATATTTCAAGATAGTGATTACTAGGCAAAGAGATTGGAAATGAATATGTGTAATACATGATGTCTCCCACTACCCAAAATAAAATTCCCAAATTTTTAGTCTTATAATTCTTCTTCAGTTTACTGCACTACCCTTCACCAGTGCTTGTCCACACAGAGGACGAAAGCCTTCTGCCTCCCTCAGTTGTCTCATTAGCTCTAGTAAAAGGGGTTTGTGTAGAAAATTCAAGCCCAATGAAGTTTCATATGACTTACAGTAGAGTACTATAGAGTAATTTTTTTTGAGTTTAAGTCTTTGAAAAATAACTCTGGGATTATAGATGAAAAGCAAAAACCCCAATCTTTTTAGAACCATAAATAATATCACAGAAGTAAAATACCTTAATATCTTAACAAATGCATCAAGATACTTCCTGTGTGACACAATGTTTAATTTCCTGATCAAGCTCTACCTTATGGTAAAAAGGCTCTTGCCTGCACAAAACTGCTGATATTTATTTAGGGAAAAGGGTATTGAGGATGCTGTTTCCTTCTCACTATTTAACGTGGGGGCAAATGTTTTGTTTACTACATCTCTTCAACCCATTCTGAAAGCCAAATAACATGTTTCATTTTTGACTTGTTATTGATGCACAAACATTAATGAATCTATCTTCATTTTGTCGTAAGAGATGAGTAGGCAATTCTTCAATTTCAGAAAGGGGAGGTATACAGAAATTGAGGTTAAAAAAATCTACTAACTTGAAGAACCCAGTTTGATACAGATGGGACCAAATTTTTTCCAAGTACATAGCAATATATAGCACTTTCTATGCTCAAAGCACAGCACTGATTGCTTTCATTTGCAGCTCTGTGTGTTCAGCACTTATTTAACACTATAGTACAGCCTCAAATCAAGCACTCAGAAAATGAAGGCCACACAGTCAGTGAACTCCTATGAAAAGTCTGGGTAAGGTGACCTGCTTAGGATAACAAAATGGGCTCTCCCCAGTAAAGGCAGATATGGAAGTGAGTTCCTCAGTTGTCTTATATATACCCCATTATTTCTCTTCCTGGCACCCCCAGCCTCCTTCACTACATACTTTCTGAATTTCTCAGCTAACGCAGCGAGGCTCTAAAGACAGTTTCTGCCATCCCTGCACAGCACTGATTCATCTGTAACCCCATGCAGCTCCATTCTGTAAACTCAGAAAGGCAAGGGGGAAATGCTGTGTGACCATGTAATTACAGACCATATCTCCATGCATACACACATTGTGCTGAATTAAGGTAGTACAGCGTATATGAGTCCTGTGATTAGACTGTGAAAGTGGCTTTTCCGAGAGGCAGAAGCGGACCAGCTCTACTATATCAACAGATTAACCTCCCCCTTTTCTTGTTTATGCATATAATTTTAACAAGCAGTATATATTTACCAATGCTTTTATCTGAACACTATCTGTAATACATAAAATCGTAAAATGCATAAGGCTAAACTGTAAGGCAATGCACAAGGATTTTCCTGCACAAATCAGGCTGAAGTTCACAGAGAAGGTGTGAACAAAGTCTCATATGCCAGTGTCACATTTTGCTGATTCACTTTACCATATTAGACCCAGGCTTAGGTGATTTAGGAATAGGGGTTAGGAAAATGATTTAGGAATTTAGGAACAGTGCAATAACTTTAGTTAGCAAGCATCATAGTGATTGTAGAGTGTCATGTTTTTATTCTATATGCTGGCAGATATCTGTGCTACTACTGATGAAATTTAATAGAGTTTGCAAACAGCACTTTCAGACATACATGTGTCAATACACACGTTGTAATTACAAAAAATACGTTAGTTTCTCTTGTGATGGAAAGAGATAAGTCAAGATGAGACACATTAACAGTTGGTGAGATGTGCTGTATTTGTGAAAAATATTGTTTTCTTTTTGAAACAAGACATTTTAATCACCTCAACATAAATTAGCTCCACAGTTATCACTAAGCTGAAGAATGTGTGGGGGAAAAAAGGACTTTGTAAAGTATTGGCATGGATTGGCTTAGCTCGATAAATGGTACTCACAGAAGTTCAAATCTTCCGAGGTCACGCTGCAGAAAAATGGGCTTAAATGGACACCCAACATTTGATTTCCAGAAGTCCTCAGTGTTATCTTAAGCACCCATGGACTGAAAGCTGAGCCGTTTCAAGAATCTAGATAGTCTCAGAGAAATTAGCAAAACCCCATATGTCCAGCACAGAGGATTTTTACCAATCCAAAATAGATGGTCAACACCTGGCCTTTAAGCAGATTTTATAGTCCTCATAAAACATATATCCTCCATACACACTGACCTACAAATACATTGAGAAAATTTCATTCATTTCAAATCATGTGTTCACAAAACCATGTGTGCTGGTCTTTGAGGTCTGGGGATTATAATAGCCACTCATTTATAGTAGTATTATACTTGAAAAGTGGAACATGATGTGAAATAAGCAGCAAATAACTTCCAAAATAAGAAAAAAAAATCCTATGAAGTTGCTTATTATAAGAGCAAGATTAATTTAGGCACCTTCATAAAAAATAAAATAAATTCTGCTGCTTACTGTATAGTTAATCCATGCATCTTTAAAGACTTCTATTTTTAGTCTCATATGTCTGAGCATATAATTTTGAATTCTTTTTAAGATAAGGGTAAAAAAGCATGATTTCTATTTTATTTTTTTTTAACAGTTCTATGAAAATTAAGGAAGTAGTGTTTAGGCACAGTCTTAGTTGGCTACCTTTATGTGGCTGATCCATCCAGTCAATCAGACTTGCTGATCTGGGGACATTTCTGAGGAGCACACATGAAAGACAGGGCAAGCGTTTCATATAAATGTGTGAAGATGCAAGATGAAGCCATTACTGCAGGCACCACACTTTTCTGTCTTAACACAGTTTTTTTGAAGATATACTCCCTTTAGTACCCCAAAGACACTTGTGCAGAGATCCTTTTTCTTTCTTATATGCACAACAAATTTATTTGCTTGCCACTCATGAAACCTTTTAAAATGTATTTTATGATTAAGAACCATTGCTCTGGTTCAACTCACTGCAGAAACTAGATTCAGCATTTTGCTTGCCTGATATATTTGTAACAGCTCTGTCCCACAGGCACAGGTTGGGGAACAGAGAGGTATGCCATGGGCTTTCTCCTCAGAATTTCTTGAGGAGATGGAGTGGGGAATTATTGATTTTGTATGAACACTCTTTGGGCAGGAATTAGTCATCAACCTGTCATTTTCATTCATCCAAATGCTTTGTGAAAGCTCCTATGTCTGGTCAGCTCAGCATACTTGATGTACTCAGTATCAGCATCAGCAGAGATAAACACACTGGTCATATTCTCAAATGATGAGGAAATAGGAAGAGATTCTTCAACCAAGACTTTTCTGAATTGTCTAATTCAGACTGCATGTGACTGAGGTGACACTCCTCACATACAATTTGTCAGACTAACAAATGACACGTATTAGCTGATGGCTAAGAGGGACTATATGCATGTTTCTATATCGTAAGAGGATGTCAGCCTGGCAGGATACCTAAGGTCAAATTGACTGTGTGGTTTGTGCCCCTTCCAAGATCTATGTGTACAGGTACAGCATGCTGGTTTTGGGTACCACCTCATAAAGTCGATACAAAGTTAAATTTCATAGAAATGTTAAAATATTTTGTTAATTTATATATATGTACAGAGAAAGACGAAGCAATTGACAAGTTTACTTCAATAGAAACTAACTGGCAACACAAGGAATTGGGAGAGGAATGAATCTTTTTACTTCCTCTTCACTAGGGAAGTTAGATGCTTCAACATGAAAAAAGAACTAAGCTGAGCACATGTATTTCATCAGTCATGGGCTTAAGTAAAACTACTTTGCATCTCTGGCATAAGAAAATTCAGATATCAGTGTAACAAAAATAATTTTTACCTTTATTTAACTAAGACATTTTGAGTTGATTTTTAAAATAAAAATAAAATACTATTCCAACAATGTTTTATGAGATATGATAAACCCATACATGCTGTCTTTCCAAATAAAACAGAAACAGGACTGGTCTGAAGGTCTGTTTGGGGGTCTGGAATGTATTTCAACTCTTTCTGAAAAATCAGCTACCATACCATTAAGAGAAACAAGCTGAAAATGGTATCTGACTCAGATAGGTCTTCTTCCTTGCAAGTTAGTAATTGAAAATCATATAAGAAATATCAATTAAGACTACTATAAACTCAGCATAGCTAAGTTTAAATTCAGCCCCTAGTTTCTAATACAAAGTTAAAAAAAAAAAGTCAAAGGTGAAAACAAAATTGCTATACTTGAAAGAGAGCTTGCAGGTTCAGCAGCTTTCAATGAATTGCTTCCAGAAACAGTTGGTGATCATCGCCTAATGAAGACTTATTTCATGTATTCCTTCATTCAAAATAGAATCCATTCAAAAGTTTTCCCAGAAAAATGTCTCCAGTGCTACTTCTGTCATTCCTTCACTGATGGCCAAAGCATAACCCTCTGCTACAAGCCAAGACATGCTGCTTCACCTCTAACCATCAAAGTCAAGGAGAATGCTTCTGCAAGCTAAATGAATAGACAGGAATTACTGGTCGCAACATGGAAGATGTGTTGTTGCAGAAATGTATGTAGAGTGGTCAGCTTTTGGAACTTTCATTGAAAATCTCATGATAGATTCTCTACTCACAATCTCAGTTTATGGAGTTATGAAAGAACATGAACTTTCATTGGATAAAAAAAGCAGAATAAATATATGTCATAGTTGTGAGAAAAACAGAAGAACAAACCATCAAAAAAACACCACCACCATTTCTAAAGGCTCAAGCAAAAAGAAAGCCTAAAACTCAACCCCAAATGTGTTATAATCAACTCTTAATTATCCAGGGTATTACAGGGGTGGGGTTACTTAAGTAAAGCAAAACCATATGTAAACTACATTAAAAGAACACATTTAGTACATTCACTTTTGAAGTAATTCACTTACTTTCACTTGTAAATAGCTATCTGTAGAACAAAGGAACAGCATTAGATTGCAGTGAGCAAGAGTGGGCCTGGTAGGAGCAATATTTATTGTGTGTCATGTATTCTGCAGCAATGGGCTGCAGCCAGTGGTGTGGGCAGCAGATGGGCTCCGGTTGAGCCACAACCCAGGTAATCTATTCACAGATAATTCAAATTTGACTGCTTTATAAAACTCAGGAATTTTAATGCAGTCTCATGACTGTTGAGTTATGGAGTTGAAAATATTACAAACTGTCAAAAAATACAAGCCACCCTCCAAAAACCTTCCCCCAATTAAATTCTCTTGGCTGTAACTTAGAAAAACTGTAACCCTTGTAAAAACCTTTTTACTGAATGTCTCCACCTATGTTTTTTCCCTCCAGCTACAACCATATGAAAAAAGTAGTTGAGAAATGAAGAAGTTGTGAAATTTGATAATTGGGTTAATGACAATAATAAAAAGAAACCCTTGAAAAATTGAGGACAAAAAAATCTTTTATTGGAAAGATGTTTCCTTTCCTCAGATGAATTATAGATCAACTCTGTGGAAAACACTGTTTGATAATTATTCTAGGGCTCCTATGATTAAGAAAACAGTACACAGCCTGTTCCATTTAAAAACATCCCCACCCCTGCTTAAGCAGAAATGCAGTTACAATAATTTTATGGTACGTAAACTGAAAACAGTTGGCCTACCAAGTAACAGTGAAGCAACATACACAGTTTTACAGATGTACAGTATCATTTAGGACCCTGCTGTTTCATTTGTTCATTCTGTTGAATCTTTTTTTATTGTTTCTTCATCTAACCTAATTTGCCTAAACACCTTATTAAATATTCCTCCTAGTGTTTGTTTATTTCTCACGGAAAGAGTGTGATAGCAACAGAAATGGTAATATAAATAAAGGCTAGAACTGGGGGTATATCTTCTTAGAAGCGTGAACACCCCTCTATCTCTTTCAATTCCAGTGTTTCAAGACTTTTCTTTGTTAGGAGAGAATTTAATAAGACAAATAATCAGTCATGAAGAATGAAGTAGAACTCTGCTAGTGACTGCTGAGCCCAAATGATGCATTGCACAAGGAAAAGGACAATACAGTAATTCTTTGTAATAGAGGACACCAAAATAACAAGAAGCACACAACACCAGTTCTAAACTATTATAATGAACTCTGGGACTAAAGACCAGAGCTTAGGTTTTGATAAGGTTGTTTTTCATTGCTTCAGCAGCACACAGATGCCTAAAAGATGGTTTAAATGGCTGGGAGGAAAGTCTTAAAATGAAAAGGATGCCCAGTGGCACAGAGCCAATGTAGCTGGTTCATTCAAAGTGGACATTAGCAATTCCTGTGAGTAGAATAAGATATTCCAAACAGCCTTAAGCTGACCTAAATTACACCAGTTTCAAAAATCTTGGGAATGTCTGAAATTTACCTCAGTTAATTCCCCTATTTTCAAATGTAGAGTCACACTGGGACATCAGAGCAATTCTGGAGGCAAGTACGTTTGTTAACACTCATGATGAAAGAATATTAAAATGCTAAAAGTTCTTAAAGAGTTGGAAAGAGAATAAAGCTTGGTTTACTATCTACATTTTGAAAATGAGAAAGCACATCGAACCTTCTTCCTGAATGAAGCTACTAAATCTATTACAGAGGAAGCAAAGTGAAGTTTATAAGAATCTTGCCCTCTGAGAATTTCAATGGGTAAAAGCTGTGGAAATTTCACTTTATTGCCACCGTTACGCCTACCACGAGGGAGCACTTGTAATATTGATTAAATTGGACATGGACGGCAGAAAAATATGTACATCTATCAAGGCCTACAAGTGAAAGAAAAAAAACCCAACAAAAAAACCAACAGAAATTCCATTAGTTATTGTAGGGCCAGTAAAATATGATGGGATGTACCTTAAATACAACAGGAAAACAGTAGTGCCTGTGTTTGTGTCAGTTTTCTGGAGAAACTGCCATACCTAATTCTTAGTTTCCAGAAACATCAACTTACACCCAGAGCTAGCTCACCCTCTGGGAAGCTCTAGATCCAGTTATAGGGACTTGTCCCCTATCTCCTGACCTGGGCCAGACATTGATTCTATCAATAAACCTGTATTTAAGGTTTTATGCTTCAATATTTAGACCTCAAGAAGTTTCATGTGTATTACCTCCCATACAGAAAAAGGTTGCAAGCAAAGTGGATTTCATTCCTGCTTAGCGAGCTGGTTGTAAACAGATTCTCTGGCACCTGCGAGCAATCTGGCTTTTTCTGCCCTTTGGGTACCTTAGATAATTTGCTGCAGGATTTGGAGAGCAATACTGATGAATAAGGAGGATGCCACTTTACAAGCTACAAATTCAGGCACGAAATGCCTTGGGTTTTTGTAGTTAAGTATTTGCATTAATAAAGTTATAACCAATTTTCTGGGGAAAGACTTTCCCTTTGTCCTTTTTTGAGCAAAGGCTGAATATTTGTTTGTTTGCCCATTTTAAATGGATCTTCAGTCACCTCCGAAATGGGATCCCATTAAATTTTCTTCTAAAAAAGAGACTAAATTAAGGATGATCATAATTTTCATGATAAGCATGAAATGATATACTGCTGTTTTGAAAGAACCATATTAATTCAGTTTAACACAAATTAACCAAGAGATCCTTCTTTATAGAGGCTTTACTCAAAGAACTTTCCAATTCTAACATCTTAAAATTAAACAATGTGGTGATACTCTCTCCATCACAACTTATCCTTATGTAAGAAACCTCATATTTTCCTAAAATAAAGTATCTGTTCTTAGCCTATCACAATATTTAGAGTATTTTCTGTGTCACTATTGATATGCCTTTTTTGCAAAAGCTCCTTTACAAGTTTTAAACTGTTGCAAAAGATCAGTACCATCCACCAAAGGATTTGCTCTCTCAGATGAAGTGCTTGACATCTGCACTGCTTTCTTACATCTGTTCCTTTAGAAGAGTGAGTTAGGAGGTGGAATTGTCTTTCAGTAGTTTTCTAAGTCTTTAAAATCACAAGTGCAAACAAAAAGCACTCAAGAAAATAATTTTACATATTCTAAACAAAAAAACAAAACCCAAAACAAAACCAAAAACCCACCATGTTGTCCACACTGCAATCAGTAATGTTGCTTTTCTGATATCATGTGTATTGCCAAGGTTTCTAATAGGAGAAGTAGGTTGGAAGCACCTCTACCTCTGAATTGTCATGGCAGTATTTGAGTTCAGGGGTTTTTTTAATTTAAAAAAAATTCTAACAATATGGGGTTGTCAGCAAAATATATCTAGAAGACTTAGGAGGTTCTGTGGAAATCAGTCTGTATGGAATGTAACCTAATAATGAAAAACAAGCACAAAATGTATATCCCCCAACAGTGAATCATATGTCAGATAGAAAAAAGTATTAGTTCAGTTACTATGTATCTATAATGCATTTTACTGTAATCTTTATGAAAACTAAACATACAGCTTTGGTTATTGTTTCTTAACCAGCTCAATGAAATAAAGGAAAAGAGTCCAACAGATGAACATTTTAGGTTTTGAAGCCACCAGGATAAAATTACTTGATTCACAGCTACACCTAATATAGCTGAATAACATAAACACTAATATCCTGTTTCTTACCCTGGATAGCAAATCTTGTACTCCTTAAGTCTAGCTCATCTTGAACTAATGCTACGTTATAAAAAGAAGAGAAATGCTTATCAAATATTCTTGAGAAATCTCTGAAAACAGTAAATACCAGTCCTTTATTACACGCTCTGGAACAAAGTCAAAATTCTGCTAAGCTCCTAATGCAGAGCACAACTAACTGTAAGTTTGGATGTTTCATAAGTGAGTTTCACCAAAGGTATTGTACACTGGGATTCCAGGCCCATGTGTCATGCCCTGAAACATCTGCAGCAGAACATAGCATTCTTAGTAAATGAGATAAATAAAAGGGTGAATTTAATGAAATAATTCTGAAAATGTATCTATTCATCCACACAGATGAAAAGCTGTTTATGATTTTGCTTGGTGGGAAAGGAAATTTATAAGGGAGATTTTTCAGTTCTGTTGAAGTACACCTGGAGTATTTCTATGAGAAGATGACACGTGAGTCCAGTGTTGTTAAAATATATATGTCAAAAAGATATTGGTAAAAAGATGCTCAATCATTCATATTGCCTTGTACATATAAGTAATAAAGAAAAAGAATTCTATTTTATCATATTTAATAACACACTGAAGAAAGCCACACATACTTTAGAGTTATGTAATATAGATCTATGTTTTAGTGGAAGGGAAGGTACCTACTTAGAAAATGTCGGTTTGCATTTTTATCCTAAATTAATGCTAATTATATTACCACTTATACCACATTCTCATCCCACTCTTGCAAATTGCTACAAACAATTAAGAGCAAAAATCCATTCAAGTTAACAAAATGACAAGTTTTCTGCTACTTCAGGGTATTTTTAGGTGTGGTATGTTCTCAGCCCGAGTTGGTTTTCATCTGTTCCTGTAATTCGCAAGTCCTCAAAATAACTCCATAACTCTCTTTTTCTTTTTTTTTCTTTTTTTTCTTTTTTTTTTTTAACGCTGTTTAATCAGGATGGGGATCTGAACTGTGAGTTTATCCAAACCAGTCTCCTTTTAGTGCTTGGGTTTCTTTGCTGTGCCAAACCACTTCTGGTGTTTCAAGCAAGGCAATGACAGCATACCTTCTTGTTATTATTTATGCATAGAAGGCCAAACCAAATGCCTGGGTGGGTCAGCGAAGACATGAAGTAGGTAGTTTTTTCCATCCACAGGACCCCATTTACATTTAAATGAACTTGCTCCTTGTGAAAGATTGGCTCCAGCAGAGAATACCACATGACCACAGACATTGAAATTAAATCACAATCACAAGGATAGAAGCCACCAACATACTGCTAAAAACAACCTAAAACACATATCTGCACTGCCTTATATACAACCATAATAAAGAGAAAATGTTCCATTTTATTTTATAAAATCCATCCCACCAGTATTTTCTTAAATCCACGAGTGTAACAAAACACTGCTGCTCAAAGTAAGAGTCAAACAAGTCACACACAAAGCTACCTCTGCCATGACTGGATTTCTCACGAGGGGTAGGAAAATTGTCATGTGCAGCTCCAGGCTTTAAATGGATGATTTCTCCCGGCTGATGCTGGAGTGGCACTCACTTGACAAATGTGGGAAAGTCCTCAGCTGTGAGATGGGGGCTTAGGTTGTGGGCTTTTGGTCAATTGAAAGGTTGCATTAAATGTAAATTATAGGACTGTTACTTAGATATATACCCTTCTCAACCAGGTGAAAGGCAAACAGTGCCCTGCACTAATTCACAGATGAACTGGTGATAGGCTTGCTGAATAAGGCAAGCAGGCAGGCAGCAGGCAATTATAATCCTCATCTTTGAAGGACGGAAGGAAAGGTATTTTTATATAAAACCATATTAAATTTCCTTTTTTAAGTGCCTCTACGTATTTCTCTTTTCAATTTATATGGAAAAGTATTAGGCAAAAATCTACAGCAGAACTGGCAGTAAATATCACGGTAACAATTGCTCTTTTATTAAATATTTATTGAAATAAATTCCTGTGCTTTCTCATTTTTCTTCTTCTGCTTCCAATATTTATTTACAGCTGATTATTAACATCTGCCAGTGTAACAGTTTCATCTGTACAGAAGCCGAAGGGTAAAAAAGTCACACACCCCCTCTAACATGACCTGTAGTTAGACAGAAAACAGTTTTCCCAGTCACCGCTTGGCTTCCTGTCTGTGACCTCTGAAAAGCATTGGAGGCCAGGGTTAATGGCCTTTCCAATCTCTGTGATAAGAATTCATTTTGTTCTATTACCAGCAGTTATCTCAGGAGCCTGCTGCATCACTTCAGCAGGGTTCAATCAATGAGAGGACCTAATGAAGTAACCAGCTGTAGCTCTATTTCCCTGGTCAACTCTATCAGACAAATAAGATCTATCAGTCACATCTTAAGGCCGATCCTAGGAACAGTATCCTCACATGCAGCACCTATATGCATATGAACTAATGATACCTGGCTGTTTCTTTTTCATCTCCCCTTTTGATATGGCTGTTCTAACAGAAAAGGGAACAAAATGGGTTTGAAATGTACAACTAAGAGGACAATAATGCTGGATTAAGAAATAGTAGATTTTCAGAACAGCGGGAAGCATTTGTATTAACAGCAAAAATGGAGTAAATTATATTGCATGACAGATTTATTTCCCCCCCAAGCAACCCCTATTCTCCTCAGATAATACTCTTGAAAAAAAAGATATTTTGTTTATTATTTTCTGCCTTAAATTACTATGTGTCATAAACAGTTTTAATTATGTGACTTAATTTTTAGTTTGTTACTTAGAAAGGAAATATGATTATGGTACTACTTTTTAGTCAAATGTCAGTCAAAATAATTGTTCAGTCAGTTTTATTTCATATTTCAGTCACATCCATCACTGAAACTAAAAATGTTACTTTTGACAAAATTGTATACAAATAATTTTGTGATTTGTTATAATTAACTACCATCTCATACTTCAAAAAGTGTTTAATTACTTAAAAGTACAAATCGTCTTAAAAAGGCACTGGATTTGAAAATTGAAAAATAAGGAAAATAATAATAAAGGACAACTTCAGGACTTCAGAGCTGTGTAGATCAAAGTATGACTTTATAATTAATTAGAGGGTACAGGAGAAGAATGCATTCGGCATAATGTCCAGTATGACCTCATCAGTAGGTGTGACATACTAAATTGCAGCAGGCCACTACAGTGGCTGTAGGAAGGCATGTTAGAAGAGTGGCATATTTGCTGAAATGTTGAAAGCCACATATAGTTAAGTTTCTTTTATTAGGTTAATCTCAACGATTCTCATGAAATGAAATTTGTATCCTTTTAACTTAACTGTGTGCTTTGTCAAATTGAAACGAAAGAAAAGTCTGGCTATGTGCTGCCATGGAGCAAGAGAGATGATATTTAACATGCACACCCCGTGCACAGAAATATCTATATATTTAAAAGCTAAGTATCATTTTGCATATAGTAACACATCTGATGGATTATGACACACAAATTCCAAGGTATACATGCTTCAAATAAGTGCTTATATCTCTTTTCCCGTCAAGCAAAACAAGGGCATTCTTCTTTTGTAGTCTGCTTGCATTAATAAAACAATAGGAATATTACTTGTACAATCAAAGGAAATCAAATAAATCTTCCTTTATAATTTTAAACCACCCTAATGAAAAACAAGGGGAAGAATGTGTTTTAATAGTGCAGCTTGGTATTTAAAGAAAGAGCATTTCTGCCATAGATACCTAGGTACATTTGAAAAGGACTGAAATTTCTATGCTACATATGTAAACAGATAAGATTATGCCTAGCAGGCATTTTGGGAACATCTGTCAATTTTTTATGGAACGCACTGATTGTGGGCTATTGATTGCATTTAAACAAAGTTGTTTCAAAAAAAAATCAGCTAACAATTCGTGTAGAAAGGACTGATCAATATTTAAATGACTCTCTTTATTGATTTAAAATTAACTTTCAATTAAGAGATCCATAGGACTCTTAACTGCGACACTTATCCATTCAAGAGAAAATAAAGGTGCATTTATCGATACACTTAAACAGCAGTGGCTGGTTTCCTATTGATTCAGTCATTTGCGCTGGGATTCGTTAGCGTCATCTGACTTTAACTCGCTTACTAGGTCTTCACAGTGTGTAATACTGCAAGATGCAGGAATGTACAAAACGATAAAGGGGAAGTGAACAGAGTTAGAAGATGCATGCAGAGGTAAGTCATACTTATGCTTTTAATGTGTCCTGATGAGGGATGAGCCCGCTTAAAAAACACCTATTTTTTGGGCTTGGTCAGGAACAAATTCCTGTCAACTGACCTGTTATGTACAGTTTGGAACAGGAAATATGTAAATGAATGAAAACTTTAATATTGATAGGTAACAGTTCTATTGGCTTCTATCAACCCTGACAGGATCACCTATTTGTGTGTATTGATTAACATATAATCAATAAGAAGTTCAGATCATTCCTTGCAGAATGTTTCTAACTGGCAGTATCATGATGCTTTGCGTATGTTCGTATCTCTCTCTATATATGTACACATATGCTATTCAAGGCCAATATAATTTAATATTATGCTTACGGAATCAGACATCATATGGATTTTGAAAGGCTTACTGAGACGTTTGAAAGTAAACATTAGGTGTGTATCTCTCTTTTAGAGAAAAACTCAAATATATTTGTATTAAACAAAAATATACTACAATAGCATAGCTATAACTATAAACATGTGCAAAAGCATCAGCACATTTAGGAACACAAATTAAAACCAGGACTGTAATTACATACTTCATTATTTATATGTATTCTGGGTATTTTAGTATACTAAGGAAGCTGGACATGTAATCTCTATAGTTAATAATAGACCAAATTCATCCCAGGTGTAATTTCATTGAAGTCAATGGACCTGGAACTACACCTGGAATGAATTTGGCCCAATGCTATGAATGCCTCCTGACTCTCGCCAGCCTAGATTAACATATAAGATATAACACAAAAATGAAATAAAAATAGAAGATGTCCAGGAGGCATAGCATGTTTACAGAGCAGTATGGTAATAACCTTGCCTGATATATATGTGGCAGTGCTTCATTTAGCTAGGCAGTATCATTGGGAACGGGGGAGGGTTAACGCTGACGATGGCTCAGGTTTGCCTGTGTCCCTTCATGTCATTGCCTATTTCTTTCTCTTTTTCTCTCTCTTTCTGTTTTTGAAGCCTCATAGCCCAGAACCATCCAGTGAAATGAAGCTGCCCCAAACTGACCCATTTATTACCTATTCAATCGCTCTGATGTAATCTCCAGGAGGGAAAAAATGCTGCACTATAGTAATGTTTAAACATTAAGACCTGTTCTGATCAACTGAGATTATTCCTAAAATTGAGAATACAAAACAGAATGTAAATCCAACCTGCATTTGCAATCACCAACATTAAAAAAAAAAAAAAATTGGGTTTGCTAACAAAACAGATCAAATACTTCTAAATCTGGGTGCTTTTTATAGTATGATGAGCTACTGCTTCCACTATTTATTCTTTTCTCTGTCCACTAAAGGTTAAATAATATTTACCAGAGGCTCATTTGCAGAGTTATGATACAAATCAGTGATATCTTTAGGATCATAATAATGCAGAAAACTGGTTATGGCCTTTTGGTGCTGGGTGGGAGTCAAGATCAGAAAGACGGGTGTGCAAATGCAAAGCAAATACCCCCTCCTAAAATGTCTAAATCACATAATGTTAGTGTAACATAATTTGGAATATATTATGACGGTTACAATTACTAAAAAGTGCATGATGCCATTATTTCCAACTGGAAATTAGATGATTATACTAATTAAGTGATAGCAGGTGGCACAGGATGACTGCTACAATCTTCTCTGATGTGCAGAGAGAGATGCATGGTTCACTGTCTAAAACACTCAGGAACAGTAACAATTGGCTTAAGCAGTATTCTGTCCCAAGATGCAGAATAAGGATTCACTTTGATTTAACACTTCCTTATCACATCAAAGAGGTGAAGAGGCATCTTTATAGATTGATTTAGAAAAAAAAAAAAATGCTACTGGTTCAGCTCCTACCCTTGTAACTAACATCTATTGGTATAACAGAATTAACACTATGAAATGAATTCCAATAGAATAATGTAACTCTAAAATGCCAGCAAACTTCTTTTAAATTGCAACTGGTCTAAATTCATCACTACCGCTTTTAACTTCCCCATTTCAGAACTAGCTATAGGTGTAGTACTGAGAGTCTCCAAGTCAGGCAAACTCAAAGTTCTGTAGTAAAATAAATATTTCTCTCGCAATAAAAACACTAAATACTTTTAGGAATATATGTGGCCATTAAATACATTTGGAGTTTTAACTCAAATTTACTAAGCAGTATTTACACATTATTTTTACAGCAGGATTTGAAGATTATTCACAATTGCATTGTTAGACAAATAATCCTATAGTCCCGTGAGTCATTCCAGAGCTTGTTTTTCTTGTCCTCTGTCTGCTCTATGTTCAGACTGAAGTAAGGCTAAGCCATCACCATCGATTAGTTTTCCAGATCAACCATTGTTAGTTTAAATACTATGAGATGTGGTTAGGAAGCTACTCTTTTTCAAACTTCCGCATGTTTCTGGAGTGTGACTTCAGTTTAACGATGGCAGAGGAGCCGATCTGCTTGAAGAAGAACCATGCTGCGAGAGAATGCAACCAACATATGCCTAAGAGGCAAACCAAGTGATTCTTATAAATGATGGAAAATAAATGTTACCTAAATTCTGAAAATCTCTTATCTAACTTTATCTGTCTCTGTAGAATTCATTTCAGTTTTGTTATTGTTTTTCTTACTACAGATCAAAAGCACAGCTGGTAAGACTTGAGTTTAGATGTATTTGTAACATGCAATGATATCTTAAAGCATAGCTAGTTCATTTTAGAAATTACTGCCTTCTCCTTCTGTATTTTCCAAAGCCTTACCTGTGCCACAATTTCAAGTGATGTTTGTGCAGCCTTAATTTTCACCAGTGAATACAAGAGAAAGCTGGATTGGACAGTAGAAGGTGAAAAGCTACTCTTTTTCCCTAGGATGTTGTGCATTACATTGTTGTGACATTCCCTTCTCAGTGATGAGGTGTGCAAATTAAGGATACCCTACTCTTCTTGTTCCACAAAAATTCACATAGTTGTATGTGCTATAATAACAGCAAGCACAGTGCAGGAGATGTCTGTAGCAAGGACAAAAAAAGTTCTCCAACTTACAAGGCTAAATTAACTTTTTTTTTTTAGAGCAAAACATAAAAGTTTGGGAAAATCACTCATCTCAATTTTTTTTATATACTTTAATAGAACTAAATGGAATGGAACTAAACTTCTGATTGCAAAAAATGCCTTATCTCTTCCATGAATACTAAACTGTTCAGCATTTAGAGTAGTTTTGTACAGATGTTCTTCTGTGAATTGATATGAGTTACATCTTTTCCAGGAGAAAATTTAAGCAAATTTCCCACAATGAACATGACAAATACCTCCTTCTCTGTGACTAAAATAAAAACCTTTACTTCTGCACCCCAGGACATTCAATTAGCTGTGCAAATGGGAATAATGGTAGACAGCTACTCAGAAGCAGCTATTGGAGAAATTTGAACTTGTCGTTCAACTAAAGAAAATAACATTATCGTACTATAGGCACGAGGCCAACTCTCTTACCCTCGCATGCCACTGATTAGTTCAGCCTTAGCTGAACAAAAATCCTTAATCTTCTCTTTTTAATATTGAAGAGGTAAACCCTCTTTCACCTGCATGTGGAGTCTCCTTTTCATCAAAGCTCAGGAGATTCCAGCAACAAAATCAATGTATGCATGTTCAGAGCAGTTTTCAGGGTTTTGTAAGACAAATCTTTCAAATGGGAGCTAGTTTAATACTATTGAGCTGAGTTTCGATCTGACAGAGTGAGTGAACAACACAGAAACAGTTCAGTTACCACTGCTCACACTACAGGAGGTGGGAATCAGGTACAGCTCTGTACAAATACAGCTGTGCAATCTCTCAGTAAACTCTTACCCTACCTAATCCAATGTTAAATGCAACAGTACAGTGTTTAAACAAACAAAGATTTAAGACAGAAATACAATTTATTTCTCTACAGTAATGAGAGACAAACTGCTGACATTTTCAAACTGGTGAAAATTAAGACTAGCTCCACTAAATTTAACAGAGTTGTGCTAGTGCTAAACTGATTTTAACTGGAGGTTTGTCAGGCTCTGTGTTCTAACAGAAAGATATATCTGAACTACGATCAACAAATATCCCGTTCTTCATTTCCCTCCTGTTTTAAAAGTTCCAACAACTTCCTTTCTGGAATTTCTGAAGTAAAAGAACACTTAAAAAAGGTTAACTTAATTTCATTACCAGACATTGTAGATTAATAGGAATTGTAATATAGCTTTGCACAGACAGATTTTTTTTTTCCTGTGCTCTGAATCTTTGAATGCCAATACTGCAATCAATTTAGGATTGGAGACATTTTATTCCTCTTCTGAGAAAATGGTATTACAGCCACATGTCCATATCACCATTATATGAAGAAAGCCTCCATGGCTGTACATCTGATTAGACAAATGATCACTGGTCAGTACTGGTAATAATACGATACATCTTCCTCTGTTCTGTTTCTATTCCTTCCTTTTAATAAACAAATTAATGAGACTTTTAAAATGCTTAGAGTGCCACAACACAAGTGGCAAAAGTCTAAATTGAAATTAATCAAACAAAACCTTAATATTTATATATTACAGTGAATAAATGCCCATGCCACACACCTAGTTATGGAATTTACCAATTTCAGCTTTATTAATGGGACAATATTCTAAGACAATCAGTGGCTAAAGGGAATAGCATTTGCACTCATCTAGTTTAAATACCAAGGTCTGGTCCCAGAAAAGTGCAAACATCAACTTGTTCTGTCATTACATCAACTTGTTCTGTCATTATTCAGTTCAAACCCACAGCTCAATGTAAACAAGAAATGTAATGATGTTATTGTATTAACTATACAGTTAACCTTGAATGGTCCTTATTTCAGGATACGTAGGTGAGGTAACTTAAGTTTTTACAAAAAGGTACCATTTAGTTCAGTTTCTTCTGATGTGCTTAAACATCTACAGAATTCTGACTGATGCATATATAAAATGCACTTGGGTAATCCATGTAGAAGTACTGGATGGAGTGGTGTATCAAGGCATGTTTCACACACTGTACAACACAAATAAACTAATATAAGTGCTAACAGTGAAAAAAATACAAGATTCAGTGTAGGTTCATCATATTAGCAAATTTCCAGCAGGCTAGTCATCTTCCTTATATTAAAAATGTCTATTACCCGGTGTAATTGAATAACTCTCCGATAATTACAACATCAGCATTTTAATAGTATATAAATAACCTCTCCCCTAATTACCATTTTGCTAAATTTTTCATATATTGCAGAATTATGAAAGGATGTTCTTGGTAAAGTACTTTACCCTTTCAACAACAATTAATAATTTAATTAATAGGTCTCTCTTTAAAAAAAAAAAAGAAAGAAAAGCTTATGTAGAAAGAGCAAGGAGGTTCACAGTTGAAAGGAGAGCTTTCTTTTATGCTATAATCATGGCTTCATGGTTGTAGCAATATAAAATTTTTCCATGCCTTATTTCTCTTCCAGCACATCATCTCGGTAGAAATGATACCTGTCTTTTGGCACTGTGAACAAAATCCTGCACACGTATCTCAAAATACAAGTGCACCCATCTGATCTGGAACTTAAAAAGAGGTGTTTCCCCATGCCAGTTAATTTTTCACAAATAAATATGTGTATTTTTTAAAAGAACCCATAGAGATAGTCATATTACTTGTCTTAACACTATGAATTAAAGGGGAAATACACTGTCAAAAATAGAATCTGAATTTTCTCCCACCAAGCATTTAGGCAGTCACACCTTTCTTTGCTCTGGTATCAGGAAAGGACAGTGAGGTGCATTGCTCAGAAAAACACCATTGGACAGAAGATGCAATCCTCACTCATGCATAGCCTGAGTAAGAAGCTAAGCATCTGAAAAGCTTTGAATCATGGGTGACTCTGTAGCATAACAGAATTGTGTTAAATGAATGGCTGACAATCACGATCGCGGTTCACATAGCAATAATATTCAGAGAATATAATAAGAACTGCAACATTAATGTTTTCAGACTTTATAATCAGTGTCATATATTGCTAATTTCAGGCACTTTATTTACCTCATGACAGAGAATGCCCCAGTTAAACTTGTATCTACTGCCAGAATTTCAAAATGTCATCTCGAGTTTTATATAAACCTCATTCTTTTTAGAAGTAATTAGCTAAGGCATAGTTTGTATGGCAATTAAAAACCACTTGCTTGCAGAAGCTTGTAAGCATTATGTAATTTTTTTAAACTACAAGTACATATGCGTATTCTTGCCTCCAGCTTAAATACAGTGAGTGTTGTAGTTGGTTGCACAGGAATTGTCTCAAGAACATTAAAGCAAGCCAAACACGATTGTATTCCAACTAAAATTGCTCTCTTTATACCGTGTATTGAAACTTGATAACTGTTGGTTATAAAATTCCTTTGATTTTCTGTAGGTAATAAAATACTTTGGCAATTACTATTGACAGTTCTGGATAATCTTGAAGGCTGCCTTGCCTGAAGAAGATGAGTGTTACAAATCACTCCACTGAAAGAGGGAAGAACAGCAGCAGGCAGCAGACAGGTTTCAATTTCACAATGCTGATTATCTCATTCGTGATTCTATGCATGCCTAAATCTGAGGATCCCTCAAGCAGCTATATGGACTTCTACTTCTAAAATGCCTATTACGCTTTCATACTTTTTGCTGCTTCCTGAAGAGTGCCATTTCGCCAGGCTTAAATAGCAGAAAATTGCACTGCTTTTCCTCTGCCCATCTCCTCAATCTCTATTAACCTGCACAAGAACAAAGGAGTATGATAGTCCAGCTATAGGTTGGGAAATAGGTTTGAAGTTGTTTTTCATTTACTGGTACCTATCTTCCTGATTCATGGATGTATTTGAACAATAACATTATTTTAATACATTATCTAATGACTGAAAGCATAGCCTTTAATTACATCTCTATTTATACTAATAAATACACTGTGTGTTCAGAAATACATGCAGCTATTGTTTACACGAACATCAAATGATACCGTAGTGCTGTCAGCATGTGTCAAGGCTTAAACAGAAAGGAATAAAAAAGGAAATAGCAAAAAATGTTGCGGTTTTTGTTGGTTGGGGTTTTTTTCCTATTTAGGCTACAAGAGAACAAGCAGAAGCAGCTACAAGCAGAAAGGAAAATTGTTGAAGCACCTGGTTCTAATGCTTGCAGTAGGCCTTTATTAGATGTCATAAACTGAATGATGCATTACTCTGTGGACTACTTATAGCCTGCAAATGTTGAGGTAAAATGGAGGACAAAGAATTCTTTTAAAACAAAAAGGTTAAATGTTCCTTTTCAATCAAACATTACTTATTAAATGAAGAAATCATAATAGGCTCAGAGAGATTAGAGACTATTTCTGTTATTTTAAAATGTATTTCTGTATTACCTTAACAAATAAAAATTATTTTACTTTACTATAATTTGCATTTTATGTATGAATGGTTTATAGTCTATTCTACATTTCACCTGTATTATTAAACAAGGGAAATCATTTTAAAATCCTATTGCTGATATAGGTTTTGCAGCTCGAACTCAAATCTAAATAATTGCATTAAAATCCACGTAGGCCATCACCCACCACCAACAAAAAGGTAATTTTGTCCATCAGAAAATGTTTTAAAATAAGATCTGCTTTGCATTTAAAAAGATAAAAGAATGTTTTCTAAAATGACAATTGCTGGTTGGCCATCGATTCTGAGCTTTAATCTCATGGCCTACTCAAATTTCCCATTATGTCTGACGGAGGCTTAGGGGGATAGAAAGGCCGAACTGTGGGCCTTCAACAAAAGTGGAGGGGGGTTACAGCATTAAGAAACACAGCTGTTGCTCGCAAACTGCAAATGTTAGAATAACTCACCACTACGTTTGGGTTTGGGTTTGGATTTGGATTTTTTTTTCCTTGCTGCTAATAAAAACTTAAAGTGTTTTGCATGCTTTCTATAAACAGTGCACTTAAGTTTTATAATCTAGTACATCTTATTAAGCGTGAAGTCTGCTGATCCCTAAATTATTCATAACATGGTCCAGACTGATTAAGATTGGCTTGTTAAGGAGCACAAGAAGCAATTAAACTGACAAGGCAGTGCGGCCTTGATGTATACATTTATTATCACAAGAATACCCAAAGTGAATGCCCTTATTAAGCAATGAATTTCACCTCACTGGCCTTCTACCATTGCTGCCACAGGCAGAGAGAGCTAGGAACAACATGTCAAAAGCTAACTCTGAGGAAATGCCTATCTTCAAGTGAAACCGATTTTGTAATGAACCTTTCAGTTCACTCCTGAGGTAATAAATCCTGACTGGTGCATTAATTACTTGATAACATCCCATCAAAATGCAAATGCAGCACTTGACCCATAGGAATGGCTCACTAGCTGTTAACTCTTCAGGGTATACATAAATTGTCTGTTTTCTTTTATCAAACAGGGCATTTATTTCCATCTTGCTAGGGTGAATGTCACTCCTGCCACCCTCGGCCCCTCAGTGGCCTGACACCATCATTTGCAGAGGACTGTCACTATGTGCCGACATCCTAATTGTGCTACTTCTTTGCTTTGTACCTTTGAGGCAGAATTTCCAGCTCTCCCCCCTCCTCTTCCTTTTCTGGAGGAATCTTGCATGTCAAGGACAAAGCTGTAATAGCGTTACAAAGAATGACCCCCACCTCTAAAGTACACTAATCTTTCTTTTCAATGGCAATATATTAAACAAGGAATTTAGTTCCTTGAAGTGATTAAATGAAAGCTGAACATATCTATGTGAATCGCTACCCAAGATAGGCAAGCGTGCATGCTTTTAGCAAGAACACCACCAAAGATACATTTACATGTTTTAAAGATGTTTCTTCAATCCTTTCAATGAGTGTTCAATGGTGACAGCCCACAAGCAAATAATATGTCAAAAACTAAAACAAAGTGTGTTTCATAACACAAATTTAGCAACGGTGAAATATGATGCATCACATTCTTTTTGCTTGCTGAGAAAATAGGCTGCTTTAATTACAAAAACTATTTCCACAATAAACGTTAATGAGGAGCTGCGTTTTATATTCCCCACTCAAAATGCTAATCTACATCAGTGGGTCTGACTCTCCCACCTGGGTCAACCTGCTTTACCGTTTTTCTATTTGTCTTGAAGGCTTGGTGAAAATCCTTAATTCAGGTTACTAGGCAACCCTGCAGGTGAGAAAATATAATGTTTGGCCTACTCCATTTTCGAATACACACAGAGGCCTAATGCCTTCTAAATAGACTGTGCAAAGCATGCACTGATAATTCCCTGCTACATTTTCTAAAGGCAAGGTCAGAAGAAAATTAATTGATGCTGAAAATAATGACAGGAGGAGAAGAACCACTGAGACTTGGTGTGACTGGCATGTGATGATGTTAGCAAGAATCCCAGCATGTGACTGGACAGTGTGATGAAAAATATACTTTATGTGAAGGAAAAACAAGTTACAAAACTTAATTAGTTTTTGACACTTCTTCATAAGTTATTATCTTTTCATTTGGAACATTGCCTTGGGACATCAATACACAAGAAGAAATGAAACATTCTTACTGTAAATCTGAAGGAAAAAAGATGACTTTATATTGCTCTTCTCCTTTTACATGTCTTTTTGAATAAACAAAATATCCACAGCAGCCTAAGGTGTACAAGCCCCTGAAGATGTTTCTGCTGAGAGCATAGAATAGACTTGTTCGATGTAATAATCCTGTTACAACTGATTATGCAGTTTCACTTTTAAAAATAAAGGGGAGGAGGATTGGAATCCAAAATGGTCACACACACAAAAAAGCTATAGATGAGAAGCAGTTAAATTATAGCACCTACAGCAATAATGCTTCCTGTACAGCAAATGTATTTTTAATTTTTTCCACTAAGGCTTATACCTAGAAGTAATTCACACTGATTACTAAATAACCCTTGTGAGTTGCTTTGTCTTTTGAATTTTAAAAAATACACTTGCCGTGAGCAATGAATTTCATAAACCACCAGCTCTCATGCTTGATGAATCATTCTTATTTTATGCAGTGCTGTGTGATAGAGAACTGAGATAAAATATTCTATCCACAAGCTATTCAGTACAATTTATCATCAGCGGCTCACTAGTCCAGTGATAATACCTGGCTTGCAGATTGTAATGATCAGATTCTGTTTTTATTTCAAACAGGAGCGATCCGAATACCAGAGTTTTTAATTTACATACATTAGTGAGGTTCAAATGTGGCAATAGCTACAAGCAAATTCACTTGCAAACTGAATGCTCGCCTTGCATAATGGGTTCCCTTTAGCTATTACTCACCAGTGAAGTACCCAGATAAAAATGAAAACAAAGAGGAAATAAGGGAAATCATGATACAAACACCATACTGTGGACTAGGATAATTACTGAACCACAGTGAAGGTCACGTTTATATCTGTTTTAGTAATGATTTCTTATATTTTCCCTTTGTACTGAAAGCATAAATGCCATCTCTTTTCTACATTATTACAGCACTGTATTCTTTGCATTCTGTAGTTTTCCAAAGTTCCAGCACACTATCATTAATAAAAGTTTTTTTCTTGGTGTAAACGGGAATAAATGAAATACTGATACAGCTGATAAATATATAAGGAACTTCAAAATCTCTGTAAATTGCACTAGCCTGAGCATTTAGGAAAAAAACAATAGGTTTATAATAAAATACCTCTTATAGCTATATCACTTTTATACTGACCACAGTATTGAGCTTCAATTCCCAGCAGCATCATTACTAGACATTTTCTGCCACCTTTCTAAATCTGAAAAGCTTCCTACATTTAGTGAAGATTAGGTAATGCTACAAGCAATCAATAACAGCTATCAATTCCATACCTTGTTTGGAAGAACAAGTTGATTAAAAGTAAGTAAAAGGGATGGTTGAATATGCTTTAAAACTGATTCTTCTAACTACACAATTAAGACAAAAAAAAAAAATATTCACAGTCTGAAGAGGTAGGTCTTAGCAACAGTAAGGTTATGACTCAAACCAACAAAACCTAGAATATTCTGTTTGACACTGTCTCTTTATCTTACTGCATGGCAAGATAGGGAAAAAAAAAAAAGAAAAAAAGAAGAAGAAGAAGAAAAACCGAGGAAGGCACACAGAGGCACAGTTGAAAAATATAATGTCAACCTCAACTTTGATTTCTCGGGCTTTTCTTAGTTTGTGTCGAAGCCTTAATGTTATCTACAAGTATTTCTCATCTCTGGTTTTTCTTCCTTTCTGGACTTTTTTTCACTTTAACAACATTTTTAAAAAAAACAAATTGTTGAAAGTTAGAAAATATCTATTAGCTACAAGCAACATGAAAAAATGTTGCAAAAGCAGCCATCACAAGCTCAGTCACACATACAAGGACAGATAAGACTTCATTTATTAATGCCCATCTATATTTTTCTGCATGTGTGCAGCCTCTAGTGCATATGCACAAATAACAGCCACATAAACCCAAATACATTTACACAAATATGATCTCAATTATTTAGGTCCTTTTCCCGTAGTACCTTCCAGTGTCTTTCCATTCCCCTGAATCTGAATCCTGAATTTTGCCTTAACCAGCTTAGAAAATATTCTAGCCTTTCACATAGGGCACAAAATAAAGGAAGTCTCTGGTGAGAGAGACAATTTCACACAAATTAGTTCACCACATTCCCTATTTTCTATACACCCAGCCCAGGCATTCTCATAACCCTCTGCTAGGACAACTTGTTTGCCTCACTACCAATGCGGAGAGGCAGTGAAGTGGCCAACAATCTGAAAATGCATTTAATCTTGATTAAATAAATGACAGAGGGGAAGATGAGAGACCCCTTTTTTCCATTCATCCATGACTGCTGAACCTGGCTGCCTGCAATGCCCCTAGGACTGGCTCGGTTACAGATGGGAGGGACCCCTGCATCCAGGATGCCTTTATGTTGCATTGAGGTTCCTCTCCAACTACCTTCTGCGAGTGCTTCAGTGCAACGTGAAAATGATGGGTATCCCAGTTTATGTGACTTCCAAAACAAAGCTCCCAATCCTTAAAAAGAGGAAGTTTCTAGGCAGTGGCCCTTTAAAATTTTAATCTAACTTATTAATGGAATCACAGACCAGATATTGTTCTTTAGCAAATGGAGGGCAAAAATCATCAGCTAAATTGCTGAAATCACTGCCAGCAAACGCTGTTCTTGGTTTTGGATAATAAACTTCTGTAGCCCTACAGATCCAGAGAAAGTCAGAAGTCCCTTCCATCACATAGGTCTCTTCTGTGCTGCATCTTTCAAGTGAAATGAACATTACTGCAGCTGTAATTATTTATGCTCAGAAAGGTAAAGTTCACCTCCCTGCTTCTCAGAAAAAAATCAATGTATGGGGGTAATCTAAAAGAGAATAAGGAAATTGCAAGATATGATATGTTGTCAAAGTATGACTCCAAAACACTTTATTGGCTCTTATTTCAGCTCATAGACTAAATGAAATAATGCTTGATCATGCTGTCATAGACTGGAGGGTTCTGGCCCCAACAGTCTTATCCCATGTTATTGCTCTATATAGAAACTCGTCTAATCTCTTGCAAATTGTGCTCACTTTGGGCCCTGTTGTAGAATTTAAATGTGTTCTATTGCTTTAGATGCTGTTTGAGCACAAGAAACACTATGCAACATTTTGCAGCTTTGATAATACTGTAATTACCTTTTTGTGATCACTTCAGAAGAGATTTCCTTAGAGATGTAGTAACTTTACAGTATTTCTGAGACTCCAATCTGGCTCAAAGTCATCACAGTAAAAATAATCCGAACTAGTATTGAAAAAGCATATCAGAACAAAAACAAAATTTTCTAGTGTTTTCTTATCTTTTTTTAATTATTATTAAATTTTATTTTGAGAGAGGTATAGGGCAGGCAGGAAGAATTGCTTCTTGCCTACAGAAGAATGACAAAAACAAAGCCTTAAACTAGTAGATGAATCGATTACAGTTAAATAGCTTTCAAAAATACTAAGTATACTTACAGCTATACCTTGACAAACTGATCATCGGCAGAGTCTTAGCTTGCTGCACATTTCTGATCATCTTGCCAACACTCTGAAATGTATTTACAGTGTAAGTAATTTCTGCTGCAGTAGCATAAAGTGTGTTTCTGTGCTGCAGCATGTGACACTGGCTGATAATAAAGGAACATGGTGTGAGACCAGGCAACTTCTATAGCAATTTCAACTGCTTTATCTAATTTTAAAAATAAAATACATATTTTTTTAAAAAAGAGAGATATCTAGGTTCAGAAGTGATTGTATTCTGACATGAAGTTTTTTCAGTGGAATGTTACCAAACAAATAGGAAAATGAAGGAGATTCAGTGAGACTGTATAATGCTAATGTCTGATGCAATAACTCCGATTTCTAGTGAAATAGACCAAAAATGCTGTGCCAAAAGCCTTGTAAAATGTTTCTCATAGGAGAGGGAATTTCTGGTAGACTAGGGGATGGGATGAAGAAGGGTGGGGTGAAGGAAGGAGGAGCAAGAAAAAATGAACTCATTTGATTGTGGACTTGAGTTTGCTCTTCATGAAATAAGTGATAAAATTCCACTAAGCTCAATAGCATTAGATCAAATCTTCTTCGAAGAGTGATATTTTAAATAATCAGATACTTACAGCCAGGACAAAACCCACTCAATGCTTTATTATTGCCCTCTTTATTTTTCTGAATATCTGACTCCTCTCTGTCTCTTTCTATGAGACAAATCAACAGAGTGAAACCCTAAAACAACCCTTGCAAGACTGAAGGATACAATAGTCAACTTCCTGATTATCCTACATTTAGAGGGAAGAATCTGACAAATAATCCCCACTGCCATTGTGTGGCCATTACAGTGTCCTGCGAGCCTGGACAAGTTATTAGGTCAGACGCTAACTTCCTAAGTAGAAAAATGATGTGGTCGCCTTTGTCCTCTCTGCAGTAATGGCTGGAGTCAGTACTAATTAAGGCCCTGCGGCAGTGTGGTACGAGAGAGGTCAGAGACTTCTTTCTGACACCTAAACAGTGCTCAGCTCAAAGGAACTGCCCCTAATCTGAAATGATGTGATGTAGAGCTGGCCTTTCAGCTTCACTGTATATTTAAAGGAAAATGACAGTTAATGACAGGGGTGTCAAAAACGAGCAGATGGAGAGGCTAAGGAAAACATAGCTCTGTGGTAAAATTTACTTACAGTTTGTCACTGTACTTAGAATTAAAGGTTACTGCACAAATGTAGAGGGTTTGGATACCTTTCCATCATTTTGCTGAAGTAGAAAAAAAATTTGCCTTATACACACAACTCGAAGAAAGGCTGTTGACAAAGTACACTTCTTTTTCCATCATTATGCAAAAATCAGTACATACATACCCCCACACACCTACACTGCCTTCATTTTTCTATTATCAAAATAAAATATGAAAATAATAAGAAAAACATTTAATCTCATTCAGTGGATTACTACTTTCCATTTTATCTTCTTGGGAGTAACCATTGCAGTAATTAATCTTCTAGTCATTTTCTTTCTCCCCTTCAGGCATGGAACTTGGGAAACAAAAGCAATATTCAAAACAGAAACTAAGATTTATTGTCAGTTAGTCATAATAGACACCTGCACAGATTACTAATTACTACAAAACCATAAGGTCTGCTGGCACAAATCTTTTCCCATTCGCTATTTTATCCACCCCTAGTGACACACCTGCAAGCCTTTAATTGATGTTGTATTTATCTCAGGAGTCCTTGTTAGCATTGTATTACAGTGTCACCATTCATGATGCTATAGTTAAGGTTTGGTCAGCATTTCCACTGTTGAGGCTTCCCTCCCTCCATCCTTCCTTTCCCTCCTTCCCCTCTAACCCCCTTCTCCCAGGGTTTTTAAAAAGAAAATTCATTCCAGGCTAAAAGGTGAGTAATGGGGTCTCAATTTGGACTCATATGATTCTTTTAATCACAACAGAAAGATAATTGGTTTGGAATGTTTTAAAGTTAAGTGTAAAAAGCAAAAAAAAACCCCAACAAATAAAAATCCCTGAAAGTTTTTCAGGCTCACATAGTTGAAACATTTCTTTGATATATATTAATACAATGACCCACTATAGGGAATAGTAACATCTGGTATTTCCCTCAAAATTCAAAAGGGATGAAACCCATAATCACAAAAAGACTGTTTTTCAAACAAGGACTGTAATGACTTCCTATAAAATATACCAGTAAACATTCAGAATATGGATTTGAAGAAATTATCACACAGAGCATAGGTAATGTAAGTTCTGCTCCCAAATGACTATATTATTTAATATTTTTGCTTTAAAATTTCAAGCTGCTCTTATCCACATGTTCCAGAGGACTTCTTTGAATGTGTATACAACTGCTCAATAGTATTAGTTTTTTCTAAATTAATTCTAATGATTAATACATTCAATGATATTGTACAGCTTCCATTACAGATATAGAAGCTGATATCTATATGTTTACCTGTATAGGTATAAAGCCAGAAGGACAGAGTAATTTTAATCCATGAAGATTAAGAAGAAATAAAGGGAAAATGAAAGGAATTCATGCCTCAGTCCTGTGTCATGTGGCATCTGACAGAGACAGTTGAAGAAACATTTTTTTCAGTATGGCATATCTCTGCACAGCCCAGGCCTCAGTTCAACAAGGCATTACATTTCTTGTTGAAGTAGTCCTGCCCTACCTAAGACTAGTATTTCTGGTCCCATCAGGACCTTTCTTCTCAAGGCCCATTAGAACTTGGCTTACCACTCAACAGATTGCTGTAACAAAAAGCAAACAAAGAAACACACAAACAAAAAAGCAAACAAAAAAACCCCAACAAAATCCCAACAAAGGAACCAAAAAAACCCTTCAAAACAACCAAAACTAACTCAACTGGTTTTAATGCAATTCTTAATTTTGCCTAGTCAATGAATTCTAATTAAAAGAGTAATTGTGACCACTAAGTACATTACCCAGGTTTAGGCTAGTTCCAATTAGCTTTGGGTTTTAATATGTTTGGAATAGATTCATTGAAATCAAATCCTCTTCTATTGCCAGGAAAATTTGCCCTACAAGAAGAGCCAGTAACAAGGACAGAAGGCCTTTTCTGTGCTATCCCACCTGGGCTAGGTAGCTACCAATTGACCGTGGGCTCAATATGTGTCATGCTGCCCAGGAGCAATTATTGCACTGATTCACTGAGAGATTATTCAAAGAGCTTGATCTCATGGGCTTTTGCATATTTTCTGTATTATAAACTGATATTATTTCACAGGCCTGACTCAAGTTAAATCCTGCAGCTCTTTTTGCAATCTGAGCCTAGACATATCCTACAAACAGCTATTCTACTTCAAAATGTACTGCTTAGAAACAAAGTATTAGATAAATGTATTTTACAACAGCCAGGTCCCAACACAAATCCAGCTTAACTACATTTCTGCCATTTCACACTTATTTAGACATGTCTATTTTCTTCTGACATCCTCACTCCCAGCAGGTTTTGGAGCCCAAGTCACACTTTCCCTTTTCCTACTGTCCCTCCTGAGACACTCTCCATTATTAAACTCCGTAGGTATTCTTTGTTCTCCTGTGCTTACAGCTTAGGCCTGGTCTGCCGAAAACTAGATGTCTGGAAAGCTTGCCAGAAGCTGGGATGCTATGCCAGGGAAGCATGACTACATGCTTGACCTCTTCCTCTGTTTGTTCCCTTAGCATCTGCTACTGGCGGCTGTCAGGTTCCTATTACAAAACGATATACTAGTGCCAGCACTGTCCCGTAACCAGAAGTATTAGCTGGTAAAGAACAATCTGAGCCTATTTTTTTTCCCTTTCTCTCTGTGTTTAGTCATATCTGTTGACTGAAAATCAACACATCCAAATATTAAACCTCATCACAGTAACCGTATGAACAGAGTTTCCATGAATAATAATGAACTTGAGGGCACCTCAAAATCCACTGAATGGCTGAATTCCATATTTAATTATGGAATATGAGCTGGAATCTAAAGTTGCATGATCTGGAATCTAAATTTGAGATCAATAATTGTCCTCAATCTATAGTGGATGTATCCATGTACTCTGAACTAGGTTAGCCATTTCTGTACTGTGTTCCATTGCTGATACAGACATGACCCAAAACAGATGGGATCCTTCACTGAGAAATGTGCTTTACATGTTTCTTCTAAAACTGGATTTCACTTCTCTTGCAAACAATGAGGTAAAATCTGGGGGACTCCTGGAAGTTAAGAGCTCCTAGTAGACATAATAATTCACTTCTAGAAAAGGGGAGCATTTAGAAATACATTATTCTCTTCGGATTAAATTCACTACTTCACCGATTGCCAGAGCAAAGCCTATGCACCAGTTAAAATCTATTTAAGCTGCATTTTGAGAGCTTAAGTGAGGCTTAAATGATGCCTAGGTTTTGTGCTATCCTTCTGCTGAGAGGATGAGTCTTACCCTTATGCGAACTAATCAGTTTTGATGTTCTCTCTTCCATTTAAAATCAGTGAATTATTAATCTTTATGTGTACAGTAACTTCTTGAAGCATATTTTATATGCAAATTCATATTAACATCACAGCAACATCTATAATAACATCTGAAATAAATTATGAGGTACTGTGTAAGGGATCCTAGCCATTATGACCTATCAAGTCAAAAATCCAATGAAATTTAAAAAAAATATTATGCCCTTTAAATACATATTTACATAATAGACTGTAATGGCTCAGAAAAAAATCTCTTACAGCATGTAAATAATGCATGTTTTTAGATTTGTCTAAATACATATGCACATGTATTTACATATTAACATGACAGGTTGCAAAGATAATAAATGAACTGGTTTGTATGGTCTTGTGCACTTTAAACACTTAGGAGAGAAAAATTTAAATCACAGATACACACCTTATGTTCAACCAAAGACCTGCTCCTACTCCTGCTGAAAAACTTCGCACTTATGCTCAATTTCAAATCAATATTCTTAGGCTTTCCAACAATTTATTGTAGATATTTTTAATTCAAGATCTTCACAGTACCTACATGTTGACATACTACCAGCAACACTGTGAGATACAAGAGGAGATAGTAGCATTTACAGGTAAGTAATTCAGATTTAAACCCTAACATAAATTTTAACTAGCAATAGATTTTGTGATTTGAGTTCTAAAAGCTGGAAGATTAATTTGAATGGATATTCTGAAAATGTTGACCTTGCAAAAGCCATAAGTTTGTAAGAACAGATCTCCTGCCTGTCACAGCACTTCAGCATCACTTGTGTCCCATCAAAGTTTATACTTCTAATTCAGAAACCTAGAAACACTGAAGTGTGCATGGAGTTTACTTGAATGAGTGCTGACACAAAAGGCACTATAAACTCTTTAGTGAGCAGAAATTATTTGCATATTAAAGCATTTGACAGCATCCCTCTTTCCTTTTAGCAACTTCAACAAATATTCAGATCCTATGCCATAGACCAGGTAGCTAAACAGATCAGTAGACACACAGAAGAACCTACTGTGACTCAATCTATGGGTTTACACATGATTGTCTCAAAGGTGCAAATTAATACTTCCTATCGTCTGTGAATAAGTGCTGGTGCTGATTGAAACTTTGTAGCATTCCTTGGAGATAAAACATCCACTCCTCACACCCTTAGTCCACTGAAAGTCTTTGTATTTGAAATAAAAATAATAGCGACAGTCAAGTATGCTAATGTCCATAATCATTGTAAATTATAACTGTCAGTGGTCACAAACCTACCCCATGAAAACATAAGGTAACAATTTAGCCTTATATTACTAGTCTCAGAGAAGAAGAATACTCATAGAAAACTTAAGTAGCATGGGGATTATAACATATATTCTAAAAATAGAATGTTTTTGGATTCTTTTTTTTTTTCCTGTGTGCTAAACGGAATATTTCTATATAAAGTTCTGTGTGCAGAATTTTGCATGCAGTTTCCATTGTTGAAATTATACCAGTCTCAACTTAGAGTTAGCAAAGATGAGTATAGTGACTTTAATTCTGAGCTGAACACTGGAAGGTGCCAGGAAAGCAATAGATTTAGTCTACAAATAATAGTGTCCAACCACAGGGGAGAATATGTACCCTCCCGAAATATATAGTAAAAATAATGCTGAAATTGCAATCAGATGCTTATCTTTATGATCTGGACAGTGTGCCTTATTTTCATTTTCTCTCACACAAAGACAGATTGAAAGCATAGAGATGGTTTCTTACAGTTTGAAAAGAGGAACAAAAGGAAGCTATATTATAAATTAATATGAGAAGTCAAAGATTTGTTGACTCAAGCTGTGTTAAGAAATATGTAATTTTGGACTCGCTTTTTAGGAAACTGCCATCTCATCAAAATGTCTTTTATATAAAAAGCAATATTCAGGGTTTTGGTTTTGCCAACATGCACAAAGATGAGACATGCTTTGGACATTAATTTTTGCTTGCTTATCTTACATTGTGTCAACTTATATTCGCAATCCCGTATTTCCATAATTGTTCACAATTTGAAAAAGAAATTGAGAAAGGGGAAAGGAAAAATAATATTTTAAAAATATTTAATTAAAGAGCTCATCTGCTTATTCACTTTTTACAAATATTTGATGACAGCTCTTCTGTATTGTAAAACATATATTTTGCCAAGAAAGTGAATCAAAATTATGATATCAGCACAAAGAATGCATTCAAATACATTAAAATATTTGGCTGGGTGTGTAAGGACTCAGAACTGAAATTACAAATGCTGTGTTTGTTACAAAGCTTACGTAGGTTTAGCCATTTCTTGTATTTTTGGGTTTCCTCGGGGGTTTGTTTTATGGGATTTTCTTTTGGGGGGAGGGTTTTTTCTAATTATTAGTGCTCATATGGTTCCCTGGAAGATTTAAAATAAAACTACTGTATTCCTTCTGTACATTCTAACTGTCCTCCAAATAATTACAGAGCGGAGGCTTGGCTGTCATTCATGTGTATCTATTCCATTGTGTGAAGAGAAAAAGAAAATGGTTGCCCATACATTAGCACATCACCCATGGCTAGTGCAATGACAAGATAGATTAGGATGTATATTAAATCTCACACATGACTGCCTTTCTGTATCAAGGTAAAAAATACTTGCTCTTACATACATTAGGGACTAGTGTTGGACTGACATCTACATTAATATTGACAGCATATCAACATTTTTTACATTAACTGAGTCAATAACTAGTCTAAACCTGGTAAAAGTTAGATAACAAAAATGAAGAAAATATCTAGCAAGCAGCATTAGATTCTTGTATCTAAGAAAAGAAAATTAACCCCCCAATACTACATTGCTTTTCTGAATTATCAATCCTACAGCCATACATCAACCAGTGTATACAGCTGTGACTTGGTAATCCAATCTCATTTGTCAAACAAGAATTCTAGTAGATAAGGAATGCTTCTAGGAAAAGAAAACCCTGCACAGACAATAACGCAAATATTATATACATAGGAGGCTGATTATAAAAAGCTGGATTAGCATCATTGTATTACTTCACCTCCTAAACATTAGTTTCACAGACATGATGAAATTGTCAGGCTGTAATCCCACTTCTACAATAGTTGCCTGTGACAAATGCACACAAAACCTGCACAAACTCAAGACTATTTTACTATTTTGCAGGGGAGTTAAAATGTTTATTTGTATTTTCCATGTTAAGAAATACCTTTAAATCAAAACCTTTATGTAGGTTAGCTTAGGAAAGAGATTTCATTATTTACCTTTGCTGTAAATTCTCCAGTAAATAAGCAGTCGCTTCTCATTCTAAGCCAATGTCTTGGTTTCATTAATAATTAAATGTTGTTTTCCAGTGATAACTAGCTATTTTATACTCTCATCTTTGAAATATATTATCTTCCAAAAGAAGCTCAAAAAATATTATGAATACTTTTAAGATGTCCACATTTTTTTTTGAACATGCACATGTTCATTCTCCCAGATTCACTGCGCTCACGGAAATGCTAAGAAATGCATATATAAAAAACTTTTGGAAACACTGCCCATTAGAATCAGTTGTTGGCCCAAAGCTGACATGTAAACGGTTATCAATTTAATCTTAGCAATTAGGTTGGAAGCATCCCAGAGCATTATTACTCGGCGCGAGGCAGACACGCAAATTTTTCAGGTTTTAAACACCGAGGAGCAACATTTCAAGTGTCATTCATCTCAGAAGTCAGAGAAGCTTTTGTTTAACCATCTTTCTCACTAAAGGCTACCTTTCCCCTCTGTTTTAGCGTACTATGGAAGATGATGAGGGTTAAAGTGGTATTCTCAGCAATATTTATCTCCAAACGATCCCATCTTTCATTTATGCAAGTCCTTGAGAACAGTGATGAAACAGACCATGAAAAACCTAGGCTTATGGACATGAGCTCTTCCATCAGGCAATACTACGCGTAAACAATGGGCAGGAAGAAGAGGCCTCTCTCTACTGTTCTGCTAATGCTCTTCTAGGCTCTTCTAGCTAAACATATAAAAGAAAAAGATGCAGAGAAATGCCTGGCACAGAATTGGAACTAGCACTCTAGTGCTTGAGATGTTGACAGCATTCAAGCTGATCAATTAATATCAGTAAAGCCCACTGAAAAAGGTTAAAAGAGCACTTTAACATGCAGTGATATTATCATGATCATTAGGATGGCATATTTCTGTCTTTGCTAATGTATCTTCTTTTATCAGCTCAATAAACTGATGTAGGAGTGCAATTTTTCAATTACATTTTCATAAACAGATGGCAGAATTTAACAAATTAATGTTTAGAATAATGGTACAGTTATGAGGCTACTACTTTTCCATTTTTTGCTCTGAACCTTTTGATAGCAAATCCAAATAATGCCAGTATCCTTAGTTCAAAGCAGTTTCGTATTCCTAGGTTTCTGTATAATGATCTCGGATCTGATTGTTTCAATGTGAAGAGATATGGGTGACTCTAGGTAGCAAGTTTAATTTATTAAATATTAAGGATATTAATTTGTTTGTCAAAATTCATGGACATTTTAACAAATACTTAACTTCCCTGATATTATTCCTTTGAGTTAAAATGTGCCATTGCAGGGCAGAAATAATACTTAAGTGCTATTGCAGGACGCATCTTTTGTTCCTAAATTTTATTCCTAACAAGGGCTAAACGATGCCCCACTTTTAACATTTTCAATTCACGGAGTCCACATGTGGCCACATCCTAGGATTGCCAGACACAGTGTACATTTCAGAAAGCTAAACCTCATAAATCTCCAGAAATTCCTCACATCTATTATGTTTACCTTCTGCTGCTGATGAGCCTGTTGGGCTCTGTACAGAGGAAATTACAAGCGCTCCAGAAGATTTGGCAAGAAGATGCTAGAAGAAACAATGGGCAAAAAAAAAAATTCTTAACTGAAACATCACATCCAGCTTTGGCTACCATTTACACATTTAAGATTACAGCTAGTAAAATGGAAATTCCATTGAAATGGAATAAATTGTTTTCAAAAATCCCTATCTGATTAGTGTTAGTTATGTCTGAAATTAAATGTGTTAAGCTACACTCAATGTAACTTAGGGAACTCAGCTGAAGTCTAAAATGCGTACTGAAATTCACTCTGTTCATACACTTTTCCAATTAAGAACAAAAGGCAGTTGTATCCAAGACTGATTGTAGCCTATCATCTTCTTGCTCATTTCTATTAGTCTATATTACAAAATGTCTTCCTTTACTTAATAGATATTTGGAGACTGTTGTAACAGCTGCTAACTAGTAAGGAAATGCCAGCAGAAATATTTTATGGTCACATGTTTAAATACCACTGGAAATTTGTTTATAGCTAATGCCAACTGAAATGCTTATGTTCTAGGCATATTTTGCATAGTGATCAAAAATTAGTAGTTCAAAAATCTCCCCACTTAATCCACGATAAGGCTGAGGGCCAAAGAAAATTGAATTAGTTAATCATGGAAAGAAAATAAGGTTGCAAGTTTTGGAATTTGTTTGCTAAATAAAGTAATTGTTAACTGCATGGCACATACATACACTCACACACACACACACATCCTTGTACAACCTGAAATAAATATCTGGAGATTAGAATGCCACCGAAAAGGACGGAAATCTATCCTGAAATTACTGCACAGATAATGTCTTTGATGTGTTCTCCCCCAGTTCAGTGTCCTCCTCACCTCAGGACAACAGCAGAGATGGAAGGGATCAAGCTGTACCCAGACTACCAAACTCCCCGGAGGATGAAATCACAGTAGGGGAGTTGTGGGGTTTTTTTGAAACCTGCATGGAAACAATCTTACAGACATAAAAATGGTTGCTCCCATCTCTACCCAGAGGGGTGAAAGTCACAGCAAGACTTTCTAACAAAGCAGAAGTGGAGAAATATTTTGGATTGTGTATGACTGTACACCCTCCAAAAGCAAATCGTAAGAGAGAACCATCAGGTTTTGGAAACTAAACAAAAGTCTGCTCTTAATCTGGTGTCTTAACAAGCTTCATAACCTTTGAGTATTCCTGCTTTTAAATCACACGCGACAAGTCCGTCTGGCTAGTGGTAAAGTATTACACAGTAAACTGGTAACCTGTGATACTGAAAAACAAAATATTTACCAAACCAATACATAAAAGTCACATCTGACGTAGCTGAAAGTAAAGCCCATTGCTTTAACACACTTAGAACAAAGAACATGGTGCTGGTCTTTCTTTTTTAACCCAAACATCTCAGAAGATGCTATTGCCAGTTATTATAAATAAACCTGTACATCTACTGCCCAGTATTAATTATACCCACTAAACAATACACAAAATTTTAATAACATTCACTCTTATCTCAGTGAAAATCACTACAGTGCCTTTGTAACCTTTGGTCCCAAATGCTTTTGGAATTGTTTGGCATTTTGCCAGGATGGAGCTTGAGAAGGCTAGATAAGAGCCAACAGTTAAAAAGAGAGTTTTTTTATTTTCCATTCTAATGAATAAAAACTGCTAAACTAAGGAGCATTAGCAAGGGACTTATAAAAGATATGGCATAGGTTATTAAAACACTATCCTTATTACAAGAATTTTTCCTCACTGATATCAT
>CM036906.1:34504079-34549079 GCA_020800305.1 Porphyrio hochstetteri
TTCTATCCTGCAGTCCTTATTCACCTCCAAGCAAGGCTTGATTAAGCAGTTTACCAATTACTTCCATCAATCTGATTTACAAATCCTATGGGTAATCTTAACTTCAGAAGCTTTTCTCTCTGCTGATTTGAGGTACAGTAGTAATGAAAGCAGCATTACTGTTAGAATCACAAAGCATTTTAAAATTCTAGATTTTGCATCCTAAATGATACTTGAATCACATTCCTGATTTTAAAATTTTGTACCCATCCTCTTATACGCTTGTAGCTGGATTGTCAGTTCTTAGCAGACACAAGCCACACTGCATAAAGCTAAGCAGAATAAACATAATTATTTCCTTGCCATCTTGCAACTGTGGAGTAAAAGTTCATGTTTTCTATCAGTGAAATAAATACCTGCAAACAAGCTAATGTTCAAATCACAGGACACAGTATCTGCATTTGATAATAGTAGAAACTTTATTGCTTGGTGCCATTTACTAAAAAATGTAAAAGTCCAGAACAATTAACTAAAATTGTTACCCCATAACAATTATTCACTGGCCTTAAGTAAAAGCTAATTTGTAGGCTTCATTTCTACCAGATGCATTTGCATCGTAAAAAAGCCAACACCTTAACTGGCACTAATTTGCTGCTTCATCAGAGTTTGAGATACAGGGAATGCACTGTCTCCCTTGTTCCCTGAGATAACAGCCTCAAGGTTCAGTATGAAATATAATACTATATGGCAATGTGTTATATATCTATTCCATAGATAAAGTGAAGATTTTGATTTCCATGTCTGCCCATTCTTTGCCTCTGCTGATCGCTAATTTCACATGCATGCACAATTAGCATATAGTGCTCTAAAAGACATACACCATAGTTTGATAATCACATATTTTCAAATACCTGGAAAATTCTTGGGTTTATACAAAGTATTTTGCATAAATACCATTACCATTATTAGAAAGCTTGATAATTATATATCTTTCTAAATACACCACTTGTTCATTTAAATAAAGTTTGTTTTATCAAAATCCTCAAATTCATTGAAGGCTGCAAAAGGCCTATGTTAAAACTACGTATTTTGTTCTGTTTTTAATAAAAACATTGGCAAAATAATGTTTTTTTAGAAACCCTGACTTGGATTTCTGATTTATGGAGTATACTTTACCATTTTGAGCTACTCAGCTCAGCAAGTGGTTGCTCAGAGACTGCAAGACTTGAAATGTCTGTGGCATAGTATAAATTATTTTGATCCTCCCTTGGGTATTTACTTAATTTCTCACCCATTTACTGTACTTCGCATAAAATGGCAGAAGAGAGATAGAAACTATTAAAAAGCTAGGAACACCACCAAGAGTGTTAACCAGCTCTGGGAAGTTAAGATACCTGCAAGAGAGGCAATCCACTGTTAAAGAAACTACTTTGCTGCTATGCATTACGTTTCTGTTTGTTACCTCCGTTTCCTAAATCCAACACCGAAAATAAAAATCCCATAGAAATTATGGTGGCTATTTATTTTGTAAAATATTGAAAACTACCAAGACATTGCAAAACTGTGTCAAAATTCTTATAAAAGAGCCATCTCTTTGTGGATTTTTATTTGTAAAAATTTTATTGTGGCGCTGATTGCCAAAGCATCACAGAATTGTATCAATCCTTGGTACTGTCTTCATTTTTCTCCACCTTAGTTAAGATCATCTCTAAACATCAAAAGCAATCCACCCTATTTGTTTATGCCTACAGGATGAATCTACATAGGGATACACAGTTGTTGCCAAATCCCTGAATTCATTCTTTCCACACACAATCCCACTGCCACAAGTTTGGCCAGTGTATACCTGCAACTTGTTGCTTGAAGTGCTGTTGAAGTGGGAGACTGGAAGAACCAAACCTCAGGGACATGGTCTCCAGCCCTTATGTTTTTAAGGCTGCAGGCTCCAACAGTGTGAGTTATGGTACCTGCACCTACAGCATTGGAAATGGACACTTCAGAACTTTGATCTGTTTTTCCTCTCATCTAGTAAGGACATTATATAGCCTTTCAGAACTCTAGCTTACTTTTGTTATTTTTCCTCTGCAGTTGAAAAATATATTTTAAATCCATATCTCTGTTTAAAGAAATACACACAGAAATAAATACACTAATAAGAAAAGACCTAACAGGCTGGAAGTACCAAAAAGCCCTTTAAGAGGCTTACATGTTTTATTCTACAGCTAAATATGCAATTCTGGCCCTTTTTAGCTGTGATGGGAAATGAGGAACTTGGATAGTCCGGTTCTGATCAAAAATGGTGTGTGTGCACCAGCATATATGTTTTAAAAATCAGAAACCTTTACATGAACACAATAAATCAAAAGCTGGTTTAACAAGCTGATTTAACAAGGTATTAAGATACGTATTCAACAGAGGAGGTGGAGACTCAAGCTCTGTAAATTGATCAACACAAATGTGGCACAATTACTGTGATAAAAAGGAAGAGTTTTTACATATTTCCCAAATATTAATTTCAAATTCTACTTTTTACTCTGTGCTTATTCCTTTATTTATAACCCTTAATTTGGTTGTTAGAGAAAACAAGTAACTACTGCTTCATTCAATATTGCATGGAAATAATGGATTATTCTCTTATGATTTTGGTCCTTTGCATGATTTTTAGCTTGGTACCTATAAATATATAACCAGGCTACTTGACCTGAAGAGTCTCTCTCTCTGTCTTACTAAGTGCATTGCTAATATGTCAAAGTAAGGGTGGGAAAAAACCCAACATGCTAAAGTACCGTTACATTAGTAGAACCTCCTAAATGTAATATTAGTTTCCTTATGAAATCTCATTTCTATTCTTTATCAAGCAACAGTTTTTATGCCTTGGAGACAGGCTCATCTACCAGTAGCAAAACTGGCAGTGTTCGTGCATTCAAATGTATTGGCAGCTTCACTGAAGGTCAACAAAAAAGTATCTTTCCGTGCTGATATTAAGCGATACTTTTCTAAAGTAAAATAGAGAGCAGTAGACCCTTTCATTTTTAAAAAAATGAATTTTCTGTGACATTAGTAACTAAAAATCTTTGTTGGTGGCTTATATAATTGAAAAATTACTGAAATACATATTTCTCTATTTTGTTTTCTTATCAGTATGTCAATACAAATACTTATACTCTGTTCTCTTGGTGGGGCATGACAAAATATAATGGATAACATCTAAATATTCCCAATTCTGTGAAGGACATGGGCAAGGGAGATATGCATATCTAGCAGCCAGCGATCACACCTGACCCTGTATTAACTCTAGGTAGTAAACATACATTTGGACATATGAAACGGAGCACTGGCAAAAAGCCCCAAGCAAATAGGACTTAGTTGGTTTTCTAGAATAACTAAAAGCAGAGACAAACAGCTGGATACAAATCAAAGGGTCTGCAGTACCCACACATGGCTGAAGCAACACCTGTACTATTAGCCACTGATTCATCCTCCTGTACCCTGCTCCAGGAGCCACTGTTCTGAAGGGAGGTGTTTGTGTATTTCTGCTTCTGCCAAAGACAGCCCTCTTTCAGGAGAGCACATTTAGGTAAAAGTGTATATATCACCTATGCAAATTGCAAAGTAAATGCTGAGGTATCACTATCTGACTACATTAGACTGGTCATGTGTATTAGTATATAAGTATATACATATTTACGTAAGTATAATGTGACCTTTGAGTGGCTGAAAATACTCAAACTGCAAATATCCAGAAAATCTAAAGGTACAGGTAAGGACAAGCATGTTCTAAAATGGTCTTTTCTTATGGGTAGTCTTCTCTCACCTAATATCTCAGGGAAAAAATAAACCAAGCCTAGTGCACCTTACTGCACATCACCTTGCAGTGAACTGAACCACTTGGGCTAGGGGCAGTTTATTATGGTTCATTCAGTGCCAAGATGTCACAGTTAACAAAATATCTGACCCAGAAAAATCCCTGAAATTAACGTTTGATGTGCAAAGATATTTGGTTAAACAATAACTACTGTTCATTTTACTTGCCTTGTACAGAAACATGAAAATTAAAGCTGAAAAGGACAGCATTCATCCACCCGTGCAGAATGACTTCCTATTATATGCTTCAAAATTCATTGTCCAGTCTCATTTCACTATGAGAGAGACTCCAATTGCTACACCTATTCATATATATTATTGTTTTATGACATGCCTAAAGCTGTATGCAGTATTGTATCTTATCTTAGTCTGTAGAAAGGGGTCTATCCCATTTCTGTTCTATAATATGATGCAAGAAAGAACAGAACTTTTGTGGAGGGGGATCGGTGGATTGTCATATCACATCGCAAACTCATACCTAATTTGCTACCCACTATCACGCCTAGGCCTTTTTTCAACATCAACTCTCTACAAACATCTAGCTCCTGCTGAGTATCTGCATTTTGCATTATTATTTCAGCAGATGTATCAGATTCCATTTGCCAGGTTGAATCCCATTTTATGATTTCCTGTCCATATTTCTAACCTGTCCTCACTTCCTTTTATATCTTCGCACTCTGCCCTCGCTGGTGTTGGCAACACTTCCCAGTTTTAGTACAACCTGCAGATTTAATGAATGGTCTGTTTACCTCCCCTTCCTTAATCACATGATCAGCAAATTAAGTCTTTCAGTCACATCCGCAGAACACCTCTGCACACCTCACTCCACCTCCAAAATTTAACTTGCACTCTTGTAACCAACTGAAAAATTCACATGGCAATATTGGCACCTTCAAGTTCATCTCAACTGCCAAAACCTCTTGCAAAATTCTTTATCTGTCCCTTCATTTTAGCAAAGATCCATGGACTTATTTCCCCCCCCGCCTTTTTATTTTTTTAAATCAGTTTCCAAATATCTTTGCTAATTTTCTGCTTAGATTCATTTAGTCCCCTCACTATGCCATATCCTCTAGAAGCTGCATTCCTGTGTTTCCTCAGTAAATGGTCCAAGGTTCACTTGGACCTTCTGAACCCATGTTCTCCTCCATGTGTCTCAGAGAACTGGAAAAAGTGGAAGGAGTTCCTAGACCCTTAGAAGCCCCTGGGTGAACCCTCTTGGGACCAGGTATTGGGAAGAGTAACAGGGAGAGGCAGATCAAACTCTTCTCCCAAGGCACCCATGAGAAAGCAAGCCTGGAAGACCACTTCTGTTATATCTGCATGATCACTTTTCTTCCCATACTGTGTGAGTGGGTATTTAGTTCAGGAACAAACTATGGTCAAGAGCTCTTTGAAGCACAGTTCCATCTTATTCATCTCCACATGAGGCAGTTGGAGGGGCCAGGCAACAGAAGGCAAGTAGCACCTGTCTGGATATTCTTGGCCTCGTGGAAATGCCTTTGGGCTTAGCAAGTGGAGACAAGAGAAAGTATGGGGTAAAACCTTCAGCGTCAGAGCAATAATATTTGTTATCTTATTTCTGAATCATTGTTATTACTTCAAATAGGCCACAAATCTTTGTGCAGTCATGAAGATATGTACATATAGAGAATGAACAACAACAAAAAAACCCAAAACCCCACCGCTGTATTCCAACTGTTCTCATTCTTCAAACCACTTTACCTTTAGGTCACCTTCAACAAAGACATATCAAGTTGCAAGTTAAATTGTTTTGGGGTAAGGATGATTTCTTGCAGCTTTGGTCAAGCACCTGTCACACCACTAGGTTTTATAAATAACAACAGGCAGCCCCATGGTAATTACCAGAATTACTTTTTTTTCTTTCATTAAAGATTGGTATTAGATTTGCTTTTTCCCTATGCTATGATAATTCCTCAATTGTACTTTACTTTTCAAAAATAATTACTAGCGATTATGTAAATTCATTATCTATGTCTCTTAAGACCATACTACGCTTATCATCCAGACCTGCTGATTTGCATTTATTCCATTTTTTCTAAGTATTGCCTTACTCTTTTTTTTATCAACAAGTATTTTGAAAAGGTCTTAATTACTTGATCTATTATGTCCTTACTCCTTTTATTGTTCTTGTCAGAGACTGATTTTGAAAGTAGCTCAGTGCATCAGCCATTTCAGAACCAGCTTTCATTTTGTCACCCTTTTCATTTATTATTGAGCTTGCTTTTTCATTCCATTATTTCTTTTTTTCTCCAATATATTTGAAATGCTATTCTTATTTCCCCTGGCTCCTTTGGTTAGTATTAACTCATTCTGCTTTTGCATTTCTTTTAACTTTTCCAAGTATTAAGAGTTTTAATTTTCCCAGTTGTTTCCTTCTTTCATTTTTGCCCTGGGAGAGATCTGGCATCCATAGATCTTTGAGCAGCCCCTGGTGAAACTGGAACGGCTTTTCCTTATTCCATATATTTTCATCTTTCTCAAAACTATAGTTTAGTGCCTTTTAGAGAGAGGAGCTACAAATACCTGATCGCTATTTTCAGCTGTGACTGAACTGTAAAACATAACAAACAATTTGACAATCCCATGACTGTTTCTCATCAGTAAAACCTGTATATTATCTATGCCTTCAGAGGACTGTGCTAACATTTATTTAATATCATTATATCCTTCGACTTTCTCAGATGTCATAAACATGGGTCCTGTTATGATTTTATGGGATTCTACAATTGTTAAGTTCCTGAAGGGCAGAAATAGGCCAAATTCTTTCCTCCTTTTCACACTCAAACACCTTGAAGAACCTACAATGTCAGTCTAGCTCAAAGTAACAAAAGGCAGGGATTTCTCAGGTTACTATATATGAATAAGATTTTAAACACTCCTTTGTGTACATTGGGTGTGATTTTCTATCTGATTAGCTGTGGTTAGCTGCAAAATATTCAAATGCCTAACATGTTTGGCCATTTCCTCTATTTACAGACACGGCTTTAGATTTGATGTAGTTTACAGTGCTACTGTCCTTATGGTTAGAAAAAGCATATCATAGTAAAATTCCATCCATCAAAATTTTTTGGACAAACGAAAAATTCTTACTTGCAAGGCTATGGAATTATTAGCTCTGAATTATTAAGTAAACAATAACCTGTTTGCTGAATAATTTGATCAATTTCTAACTTTGTTGCCACTACTGAACTACTCAAATGTGTGAACGAGTACAGCAGCAAGAACTCAACAGCCTTTGTGGAGGAGGAAAATCAAATCGGACCATAAAATCTTGTGCTGTAATAATTAAGTTGTTAGTCAAGAACAGCAGAAGTAGTCTCAGAAACCAACTCAGTTCTTTTCTATTTTTATCTAGGCCTTCTCTCAACCTCCGGCTTTGGAAGAAAAATAAAGCCAAAGTTGAATATTTAAATGCTAATTTTGAATTTATGGCTATACAAATTCCATATGTTAAAACAAACAAACAAACAAAAAAAAACCCAAAACAAACAAAACAAAAAACCCACCACAACAACAGATTAAATTAGTATACCCCAGTGAGAGTTAATGTCCTGATCACTCTTCTCCTCTTGAGCTCTCTGCTTTTCCAGGTGGCTGCAGTGAGATCTCTTGCAATAATGGGGTACTCCAATCTTTGATACTTAATTGTACTGGATTACTGTTTGGCAGTGAACCGACTGGTTGGCCTGGGGACAGATCATTTTATTTAACGGCTCATCACCAGAACCTCACCCGCATGCAAACAGAAATCACCATTCTGCCGCTGCCAAAAAACTGTAAGAACACAGGAGGCTAATCACACCTGGGAGACACTTGTCTAATGACATATGCAGGTAAATGACCACTTAAAAAAATGAAGGACAAAAGGCCAAAAACCACCAGAAAACTTGAAACAGTGGAAACCTAAAAATCCTCAGTAAAGAGATGCCTTTATCTAAAGGGAAAATCAACTAAAACCAAATCAAGTACGTTTTTTTCATGGTTAATTACCATTACACTTACAATAACTTGTTACTTATTGTTTGTGTAATTTAGGCTTGAGGGAGGAATATGTGAAGAGTCTTTCTCCAAAAAAGTTTCAAGGAAATAATTTATGAGAGCTAGCAGATAAGAGCCTTTAGATTTGACATTTTGATTTCTATAATAAATTGTTTTATTTAAAAAGTAAAACATCATGTAAATTAATTCATCCCTCAAGCAACATGTAGAAATGCCTCAGACATGTTTCAACAAACGCTCAGTCTTCAGCTATGTTCATTATAATGTTCTACTATGATAATAAGTGCTCTGTAAATCAATAAGTAAAACTACACAGTGTCCAATTTAGACATGCAGCTTCCATCTCCTCTCATCCTTAGCAGAAGCAAATGGCATTAGACCTGTTGTGTCCTCTCCTCTGTTGTGACTGCGGAAAGATTATGAAAGGCATTTCATATGACTGCTTATGAAAGACATGCAGCAGAGCGGTGAAAAGTTTTATGGGGGCTGTAGTGAACATCAACATTTACCAGGTAAGGAGAAAAATAGGTGTCAAGTGTTTTGAAAACACTTGAAAACTTGGAGTTTTCATCTCCAAGTAAACAGGTGAGTGAGGAAAAGAAACAAAAGCCTAGAAACTAGCAGAATCCCAGTTCTTTCTCCCTCCTTCTTTTCCCCCTTCAAATTAGCAACCAGTTTCTTTATTGTTAAATCCATTTTATCATTAGGCTTGCTGGAAAAACAAAAAATCACACAAAATCCTACTTTTTTCCCTTTTCTTTTTAATGCACATCAGCACAAACTTTTTTGGCTTTTGTTCTCTTTTACAAGCTGCAAAAGCTCAGTTCAGAAAGATGGTCTGAGTATTACAAAATCGACCAGAAAGAAGATAATTTCTTGCCAGCAAGAATTCCAAGGATACTAAATAGCATAGGGTCAGCGTGATTCTTTTCACCATCTACCTCATTCTAGTCTTCCCCTTTCATAGGTGCTGCTTGCTGCAAAGTCAGCAAAGTTTTTTCCTTAAGTACTAAGTACATTTCAGATTGATGAAAAGAAATAGACTTTAAAACACAAAAAGGAGTTTGTTATGCAAACATGAAAATAAAAATAGCACATATAAGCAAATACAGTGCATATATATTTACTGTAGCCTATGTATCACAAACATACATAAGAGGGAGCATGTTCATACATTTGCAGATACCAAATTTCTATAAATCACTCTGCACTAACCTAATAGAAAACAGTGTTAGGCAGCCATGTGACAAAGCATGGCCGCATAGCGTGACGTGTTTACATGTCTTAATGCACATACACAGAAAACAGGTGTGTATTTATGTGCAAACACAAAATCAATGGTGCAACACATGGCATGTCCTGATACTCCAATTAATGTCTTGAACTTGACCATGTTAAATATCATAGTTATTCTATCATCCAGTCAAAATAAAGAGCTGAAATGATAGTCTGTAGAAGGAAGCACCTATGAAAAGTTCCTAGATGAGTCCCTTAAAATACATATTTACAGTAAAAATGATTGAACATACAGAAGCAACAATCAGGATCACTGAACAGAACCTTGCATAGAGCAACATGCAAATACAGCAAACAAATTGCCTTCTACTACTGCCAATAGTAATATGGTAAATGTGATAGCTATTTTCTAGAAATAAATCTAAAATTACATTTTGGGCCATATTCAGTCTGCAATATTTTGTCATTTACTTTTCATGATAAATCGTTTCACTGGAGGCCTGAATTTTCCTTAACTTACCATATAGGGTGAGTTAAGTATAAAAACGCCAATGAGCAGAGACAATGAATTAGCTGGGGTTAGAAGCAAAAGTTCTATTAGGAAGCTAATTCTTTGAACACTGGCTCACATAATTTTAAATGACTTAAACATCTGTACAAGAAACAAATAAATCCCGAAGGGTCAAATCCTGCAGTTTTTACTCAGGCAAAATTCCCATGGACTCGTGGGATTTGACCCTTAGTTGGGAATATACACAGGTTCAGACCATCTTTTTCAAGCTCAAATGTGGAAATTCTCTTTGGACCAGAGAAGTCCTCAGGGAAGGGCTTTCTGATACCACAAGCATCTAAGACACCAGTCTGGGCTAATCACTAACAGGTTAGCATCTCTGAAAATAATGCTGTCTAACAGCAGAGGAATGTGTAGTCTGGTTCTCATAAAATTTCAAACCTGGGACAAAACAGAAGAATCTGGTAGAGCTACCTCTTTTTTCATCTGAATTAATAACACATTATCAATTTGGGAAGAAAATATGAACTGTTATTATCAAGCTTCCAGATATACAATGAAACTTGGAAGCAAATGTAGCAGTAAATATTTGCTACTGCATATTCACAGTAAATGCTGAATATTGAATACTTATTCTTCAGTATCGTTACACTTTATCAATATTTTATGGATTATACCGTTATGAAACTGTAAAATCATTTTAGATTTGAACATCCTTTGAAAAATAAAAAGTTGCTACAGCACAGAATAATCAACAGTAAGTATATCCTCAAGAAAATAACATATCCTTTCTTAAGAAAGACAAGAAGTTCACCTAGCACGCAAAGGTAAAGGCCAATTTCTAATCAATGCCAATCCATTCGCTTTAAAAAAAAGTGACCAAAAAAAAAAAATTGACCCAGCTTATCAGGACCTTGTGTTTGTTTCTGCTGTTTTCCAAACAAAGAGTCACTGATTGTTCTGGGGTGGAATTTCAGTTTTAGAGGCTCAACTATGTGAAAGCGCAGGCCAAATTTTCACAAAGAGTGAACAAAGCAGACTAGTATCTGCAGGTGGTCAGCATCTCTGCAAACGCAGATGTAAGGTGTATGAACCAGGGCATCCACATTAAGCTGCTTCTTTTGAACAGCTGGTACAACGTGCTGGCAAACTTTATCTGGCCACCTTGCCAGGCTGATAGATTTATATATTCATCCACAGGAGAAAGAGCTCAGGGTAGCAGATGCCCCACAAAGTGAAGGGGAAGTTTGTCACCTGGGGAAAGCATGCAGAGATCAGAAGATCTAAGTACTGCTGCAGAAACTCGGCTCCCGGCAGGCGTCTTAATTCCTCTTACAGGGGGTTCTCGTTGGCTACAATGTCCTGAGGACCCAGAGACTTGAATTTTTCACAGCTCTATTCCTTTTTCTAGGGAATCCTTACAGATATAGGGGGAAAAGTGTTATTAAACATTCTTTTGCTATCACACATATCGCACGTGTCCAATGCCTCCCATGAAAGAGATCCTAGATGTGCACAGCAATCAATGTGAGGTTTCAGTATGAAAAAGGATGGTTTATACTAAGTCTCTGTGCCTCAGAAAGGGAAGGGACAAAAATTTCATAACCAGAGAAGCACATCTGCAAAGGCTCAATGCACAAATTTCAGTTCTGGTAGAGGAAAACTATGTAAGGGAAACAACATTAAAAGTATTTTCTGACAGAGGGCAAAAAATAATTCTTTTTTTTATTTAAAAGTTATTTTTAAATATTAGAAAGTTGTCCTGATTACTTATTCCTAGTTATTATATTGTTTTATCCTGCTGAATAGAAAAATAAAAAGAACAAAGTCACTCCCCATAAACAAAATAGAGAAAAAAAAAAGTAATAGCAAGTGATTCCCACTTTATCATTCTGCCTGGAATTTCTATTGCAGAAACACAAAAGTCTGATTTATTTTTAAAGCATTTTAAACACATACCAACTTTACTTGGAAACAGGCCAGATAAAAAAATTCCATCAGAACTGACACCCTACAAACACATGTTACCAGTAACCGCTATTGAGCCTAAAGAAATAAATGAAATGCTATACCTTTGGCAATGCAACACTTGGTGCTTTGTCAAAGATTCATAGCAGCAAGGTATATATCTACTTTAAATATACAATAAGCTCGGGACTATGTATTAAACACATATCTCCCCACCCCCTACACCCCCCCGGTTTTTAAGAGAAGTCTTTTGTCCCACAATTTTTTAAATTAATTTAAGCACTTTTTTAAACTGAAACACTATGAAACTTGTATTCCATAGCTGACAAAAAATCATGACTATGAATTCTCAGAAAATCTAATCCTTGCAAAAACAAGCTTTTCCTGACTGCTATTTAAACAGTCTAGCTTTAAGAACAGGAGAGAAAGAGTATAGGTGATGGTACTTCAATGTGAGAGAATATTTTCTTGAAAACATTATCTCTAAGAGAAGCTATAGAAAGGTTTATTAAGGTTCTGAGTATCTCCAGAAAATCATGGCCTCAACGGCTTTCATCATAATTTTCCTCATTTAGAGGAAACAAATGCAAATTTGATATAAACAAGGTTGGTTTCTGGGGTTAAAAGCTGCCTACAATATCCATGTCAGCTGCATTTTTTCCTACTCCATAATAAAACAGCCCCAAACACACAGAAATTCTCAAAACACGCAGCCATGGTCCTGTAAAACACCACCAAGTGCACTTACAGAGTGTCCTACAGCAAGCACATGGGTAGACTTAGAACATATGAAGATCATCTTGTATTTGGGGGTAATTTAGACTCATGGTAATTACCAGAATGTTCCCATGGGAAGCAAAGAAATAATAATAAATAATAAAATAAAGACCAGGTATCCTCTGTAAATAAAGCTTCGACTCAGTTGCTAAGAATGTAAACTCATCGAAAGACTGAGAGCAAATTTCAGGTCTCTCGACTTGTACCTTTTGTGCTGGCATTTGAATACTGTGTGCGGAATACACCCACGGAAGTCTGGAGTCAAATGTCACATTTATACCTCTCCTTAGCAAACATGATGGAAAAATAAACCCTACTACACTGCTACAACATGTGGAGGCATGAAGACTGAGATTTTACAGCAAAAGATACAGGCCTGAAGGACTTTAAGGGTAAAGCCATGGATATTCAAACAGGATTGCATATGGACCAGTAGGTAAAAATCACATGCATCCCTGGTGTTGAGGGAAGGTGTTAATTTTTAAATCTGTTCACTAGCCTAAAGGTGCAAGGAGGGATGGCCTTTGTCCTGCTCAGCTTCTCACAGTAAATGATATCACCTTTCAGGAATTTTTTTCTGGTAATGAAAGCCACGGTGGGCCAGAGGGAGAGAGTAAGGGACATCTGGATCCTCTTCTGGAATGACAATTAGGCAGTGGTCCATATTAACAACAGGCAGCCAGTAAAATCATCCAGGCTCATGCATCAGATATAAAGTGATTACCTTCAAATATTGATTTTACAGCAAGACTGGTCCCAGAGGTTATAGTGGTTGTTGCTTGTTTCTAAGTGGACAGGTTTCTGAGCACTGGAAGTGAACTCCGCAAGGAACTATTACTTCCCAACAAATATTTCATGCACTTTTGGTGGTTAGTGCCATGGAGACTATCCCAACAATCAGTGCCTCTAAGGGATTAGAAGAAATTATTAGGCCAAAGTGTTTTTTTGTTCCTCCCTTTCCCCATCTTTTATGTCACAGTGACTTTGGACATTTTGCTAGGAGACTTAAAGTTCTCCAATTACTCTAATAAGGCCAGTGAGTCATACAGCTCTCCTACTGCCTGAAGAAACTGGGGTTTGGATAAGTGCTAATGGTGTAAGGCTTAAGATAGGACAAGGTTACACTAGTTCACCACAGCACATAGGGAAATGCAGAGATGCATTCTGGAGCTGGGTGAACATACCCACTCTGAGGTTTTACACTTGTAATAAATGGATGTTTGGGGATACAGAACATCTGGGCATCCAGAAGTCATGCACAAACACATGCTTTTCATCCTTGCTGTGTGTGCTTCTGTGTGGCACTCATCACTGTGGTTTATTCTCTTCCTCCAGAAAAATATTACCTGAATGCAACCTTTCCCCAAATCTATGCCAAATCTGAGCTGCCTCTGACAGACTTGTGTCTGTAAGGATGCCAATGACAACCTGAAGCAGACTAAGCCAGCAGACACAGTTGCTCGAGCCTCTGACAGCTGCAGCCTGTGGCAGGGCCAGGACTTGGTGCAGAGCCTGGTTCCGTCACCCAGGCCTGCTCCTCTGAACCTCGCTCACGCCTTAGGCACCTAACGTACAATCAACCCTAATGCCCTCAAATGAGCATCTCTTGTGCACTTCCCTCAAGGGCTACAGTAATGTTTTCTACTTATGGCCACTTGTGAAGACCACTGAAAAATGGCAGCTAGTGCTGAAAGAAGCTGCCCACTTAGTTAGCAAATTTTCTCACAGATAGCACTTATGCTCTTGACACTGCAGCTGCTACTAGTTCCTATCTATGTGAATCTTTAAGAATTTCTTTAGATGAGGATTTCTAACATGTCAGAGCATGTTTCCTAGCACAACTTAACAGCCTTTAATTCAGCTAGGTTATGTTAGACCTTCAGAGAAATCTTAGGTTTCAACCTGACTAGCTCCTAATATAAAAGTTTACATTATGTCACACTTAAAATGCTCTAGCTAACATATTCACATCAAAGCCACTAACTAAAATATTGGCTTCTACACACTGCCTTAGTTTCTGCCTCTACCTCCTGACTGTGTCCAACAGCAGGTTCCAGGTAAGGTTTGTAACTTTGGGCATCATGAGCTGGCATCAGTGGAAGTCCCTTGACTACAGGGATTAGCTGCCCTAACAAAAGCCAAGGTTGTTAATTTCTGTGAGGTACCAAAATACCCATTGCATCAGCCATCCTCCCACACAAAATGGAGAGAGATGAGAAATCTGTAGGCCTTCTACTTGTGGAATTTACTTCATTCTTTTGCTCTATATGATTTTACAAAGTTGTACTTCTTAGTTCCTACTATTTGGGCTTAAAATTATCATAAGTAGGATACAACAAAAAGGCTCCATTTTGTATTTTCAGGTTAGAAACTCAGGACAGCATGCTTTGCACTGGCAGCGATCTTCATTTTGGATATAATACAAAGTTACAACCTTTTACCATCGGACAACCGGTACTAATTATTCGATAAAAAACAAGTTTCTTAAACTACTGTTGGTCTGTTAGGTACTTTTGGCAAACATAGCTTCAGATGCTTATATATTAGGCAGCTCACTTATTTACCCTAGTACATATCGCTTTAATTTGAGTTAACAGCACTGCAATATATAAAGAATGTCCCTGACACTCAGATGAAAGATTTGACTGAAGCATCGCAAAAACACATTGAGCAATCAACACCAACACAGAGTTAAAATAGATTCTCTTTTTCGCATAGGACATCCCTGCTGACATCTTAAGCCTAATATAACATGAAATTAGCAGAAAACATCAAGAAAAATCCACCTCCAGAAATGTCATCTGTAACAGTGTGTGATCCTCTAGATGTACTCCATTAACACGTACAAACTTTTAGAAAGTATAATATAATCTTTGATAGGGGGATATCCTGATGCTTTTTGAAATACGCTAGTAAATCTAGCATAAACAAAAATTGCTAAAATGACTTATTGATATGCAAAATTACCATTGTGATAAGCAGTAAAATACTGTATACACCTCAGCTACCTTTGAGAATAGGATAGCATGTAATATCCCTTTTCCTTGGCCTTTTTTGGTGTGTACTTTCACAAACTTTCAGGTGCATATCAGTAAAGCATGACAAAACCAACACTGGTTAGGTCTCTACTGAACAGCAATGAAGGCGTGACTGCATTTTTACTGCGTGGTACATTCTGCTCCTTTCAATGCAAGTAGGGAAATTAATAAAACATTAAGTGAAATCTGGGTAGTTTCTGGATTTTACAGAAGTGTTTGGGAATGATAAGGATACAAAGCAGCTTCTCACTTTTATATGGTCTATGGAAGGAGCAGACATGATTGCAAACTTTTATCCTCAAGATAAAAAGCCCACTCTTTATCTTTTCCTCTGAGGCACCTCAGGGCCACAAACCATTCCAAAGACAGAGACAGAGACAGAGAACTATGAACACACATTCATTTGCATCTTGAGGAAATTCATCTGTAAATAACAATTAGATGTTTTAGGAGTTTCCTGACATACCACGTGCAGCAATGTCTACGGCCATAATAGAAACAAAGTTGGTGATAGGTGACATTTTTATTTATTTATGTATTGTTCGTGTTGTTATTCAGCTCTCACAATGTCCCTGCTGATCCATGTTCTGACAACTGTATCAGTTTGGGTAACACCTTACTCTCTAGAGAACATCAAAATACTTGAAAGATATGTCACAGAAGTAAGTATTCTTTGTAAAACTACAGAATAGGGTCCTTGGATGATGACTCACTGGGCAGGAATGTGGTGTGCTACTATTATCCGTTTACCATTTAACGATACAGGCTTTCACATACAGCTCATACTGGGGCGTTCTAAATCTTCAATGCGAAGAATCTCAAATTAGCTACAAAATTATTCAGAGTTCTTCAAGCTGCCATGTTAGTTAAAATCTGCAAAACTAGAAAAATGCGGCATGAGATATTAAAGCAATCAGTATGATGGCCTGACCTAAAATTGTTTCAGGAATGGTGATGCCAAAATATAAATATATACAAAGAACCCACATCTATATGGGCATCCATTATAAATCTAATTGGGTCAAGTATTTTAATTGCACTTTATGTTGCTGGTATTAATGCCAAAAGGAAGACTATTTCACATATCCATTTTATTTGCCAGGCTTTCATGTTACACATTTCCTTTTGATCTGATTCCTTAATACTGCATCATTCATTTGTTCTGGTTGAGATATCCTGCTTGTTTATAACTGCAGAATATTTAATCTTTACAAATACTCTCTCTCTCAGACTTCAAGGTCTATACTTTGAATATATCCAGAACTTTCAGGAAAAGCTTACAACAAACTGACCAAAATTGATCTGTGGTACAGTAACCAATTGATTTCTGTTAATGCAAATTCCATTCACTGATTTTAGAAAATAAACACAGGATGATTTTTCCCCATTATCAATGTTAGACGTGACACTCAAGGATACATTTAAATCAGACACACAGAACTCTTGGATTGATGTAAGAGTGTTAGGTTAAACTCATTTTTTTAAAAAATTATATTTTAATCCCTAAAGGATAAACATTTATCCTCTAAGATACAGGGATAAAGATTTTAATGGCATCTTGCTTTGGGATTCAAAATAAATAAGGCAAAGATGAGTTTCCATCTTCTTAAAACTAAATTACAGAGATTAAAATATATAAACACAAAATGAATGTATTCCATTTGCATATTATATTTCGCTCTTAAAGTTGATATTGAAGATTAAGGGTCAGCATTTAATCCTCACTATCCTAATCCCTAAAATTACAAAGACAGGCATAAGTGCATGTCTGCTCCACTAAATTACCTTGAAAGAAAGCAAATTCCGGATGAAAAGGGAAGCATATTTATATTATGGTGATTTAAAATCTGTCGCCTAAACACATCTTCTCCCCTCTATCCATTGACCTAAATTGCACACTAAAAGCTTGCTTGTCTGCAAATGGGCAGCTAACACTTTGAGACAATCCAGAGATTCTTCACTTACGCACAATCATGCCAACTATTTTTCTGACTATAATAAACACTGTCTTGTTCATATTTTGCAGAAACAAGAGTCAAGTTATAAACCAGAAGAATCTCTTTACTTTTTCCAGCCTGATTACTAGACATAGATAATTCTAAAAAAATTAAGATTATGAGAGAAAAAATGTATTACAGAAAATTAGTAGGTCAAGCATGCTCTGACTTAAACAGTTGCAACTCTAAGGGGAATTACACCCCGGTGGACCCTGTATCTCGGAAGAAAAATTGCAACATAAAACATCCCTAGTCTCTAGAAGAAAAAAATTAGATATGCTAGAACGTTATTTCACGCTGTAAACCAGTACTCATTATGCTCTATTTGCATGCTTCTTTAAAATATCAGGGTTTTCCAGAGGTTACAGGGTGCAACTGAAATTAAGGATGGAGCTGCCATTGACTTGAACAGGACAAGGATGTCAAGTCTCACTTGTCCAATATCCGATGTGTTGCAACGGATGGAAGAAAAAAACCCAACACATCAACCATCAAAAATACCAAGACATCAAAGACTGAAAGGAAACTGGAGCTCATAGAACTGCCTTCTGGATTTTACTTGCAGCATTTTATCTACTTTCTAAAATTGCAGGTTGATAAATGTGCTACACCATCCATGTGAGAAAAAATATCTAAGCTGTACTTCAGATTTGCCTTGAAAATTGTCTGTCTACATTTGTATCAAAATGTTCCAATATTTATTTTTGAAGAATTATTTTGTAATTTAAGCCGTCTAGGAGAGAACAACTTTATCATGATTATCACACCAAGCAGCCCTGTAATTTTAATCATCAAGAGAGCACTAGTTTCCTTCTTCTGAAGTTTATTTAACATAATTTTATACTCTAAAAGGGGAGAAAAAAAAATCCCTGTATAAAACTTATTAGTCAATATGGTTTTTTTTTCCCTACGACATTTTTATAACTGGCCATAAGGTTTCTTTCTACTTATCAGGATGTGTGGAGCTATAATGCTATCACTGCATTTAAGAAGAGTGGAAAAACATCTCAAGCTTAACTAACTGTTTGTTTTTTTAACTCTGCACATTCCTCTATTCAAAGCGTATTTTAGAATCATCCTAAAATAGTTTTCCCACTAATTTTCATCGTCTGTACGTACAAAAAAAACCTCTTCCAAACACAAACCCTTCAATTAAAAGGTTCAATCATCTCAAAAAGAAAAAACACACAACAAACACTGCTGTGATATTTGGTATTTCAGAGCCAAACCCCTGCTGCTTGGTCATGATAGTTATAAAAGCAGACTAATGAAAGCAGCAAAATTTACAATTAATTTTAATTCTGATGAAATCATACTGCTCTAATCAACTGCCTATCACATGTCGGTGCAAATTACACTAACAAAAATAATTATTAGGACAGGTTGGCGTAATAAAATTCTCCATATACTCCATCTGCATAGAGAATGCCTGTGTGGGAATTACTTTTAATGAACAACAAATTACAATTACTAAACTAAATGAACCATCTGCCTTTTTTGTTTGTTTTCACAGTCTCACTGGTACAGGGTGCACTGTCAGCTTAATTGCCATTCAAAATGGCAGACTGACCTATCACCAGACTTGAATGTCCACTACATTTTAACAGAAAAGCTGTAGCAGATGTTTTTAATTTTATGAAGAGGACAAGTATGTTTTTAAATATATTCAAAATATTAAAGATCAGTGTTTAAATAATAATAATAGTAATAATAAAAATAATAATATACACGCCTATTTCAGAGTGGAGGGCTTGTTTGACTAAATATCCCTAAGCCCTAAATTAGCACCTGAAGTATTCATGGACCAATACTAATAGAAACAAGTCTCGATGTGCTTTATTAATAATTTTACTCGAGTAAATGTTCTGTCTCTAGTCTCTAATAAGTGCCCACTTTTTTTCAAGGTGGTGGTGGATGCATGAGGACTTGCAGTAGTGACATCTATTAATATATTTTTACCAAGCATTTGTGCTTATTTGGATAAGTCATCTGGCATCTGCATTTGAAAAAAAAAAAAAGCCAAAAAAAACCCCCTCTCATTAGTGTATGTCTTATATTAGCTGAACTTTACCTGAGTTTTTGAGTACCATGACATTTTTTAAGGGTTGGAAGACTGACTCTCATCACAGCCACCGAGGGGAACAAGAATCTGACCTGGACATGTGCTTAAAAAAGAAACTGCGCTTAGTACTGTTGGATAACACAAAAGGGATGACTGAAGAGAGACTTCTTATTTCTTCCTATTACTACCTAGTAGCTACATCAGCCATAGTTTCTAAAAGCCTGGCTCATTGCTTATTATTAAAAAGCTTAAAAATATTTCTGAAATGGAACCTTGTCAGTTGAAGAGGCTAAACTGCAAGCCCTAGAGACAAAAGCTTCCTCTTTACCTAAACTACTAAAATTCTTCAAGCTAAACCTAGAAGTACCACTGCTATGGGAAAAAAAGGGGGGAAAAAAAAAGAAAAAAGACGCAACATCCAAAAAAAAAAATTAACCAACCACAGTGTTAGACTGTGTCAGCACCCAGTGACTCTTTCATTTCTCTCTGAGACTGTCCACAAATGCCACTGGGTTATTTCAGGTTTCAATCCCTGATTCAAAGGACAGTTGTAAAAAGGAGAGTTTGTTTTTAAGGGGTTTTGGATCAGATCTCTGAGGATGTGATCAATAAAAGTAAATAGTATTTCTACATTCTGTTTTAATGTAATTACCGTGTTTATTTTCAATTTATTCTAACTTACTGTGGTAATGCATAAGGCAAAATAAATGACTAAGAGAATGGATATCTCACTTCTAATTATATTAAATCATTTAATGAGCCATGTATACAGAGTGATGCAAAGACAAATCAACTTCTATTTTCAGATCTCCATAAAGCTGGATAAGCGAAGGTGGCTTAAAATCATTCCTGTTTTAGGTCAATGTTATTCCTCATTGTCCATACTAGGAGCTACTGTACATTGCTTCAGAATAACAGATTTAGTTGGTCTGCATGCCAGTGTCCACTCACATACCCATGTCTGATTCGGGGATTAAAATAATCCTTATTCCCCTCCCTTTTCTACACACCTCTGGCTAAGAATAGAAATGACAAATAAAACCCTGATATTCCGATATTTGACTTTAAAAGGTACATTACGTTGTTATTAAAATTAAGACTTACAATTAGCTGACTTGTAATACCAGTATTACAAACTGCAGTTCTTTGTAGAGATGTGTGGGAAAGATGAGATAAAAAACTATTAAATGTTAGTTCGTTCACAGAATAGCATTAATAAAACTGATTCATTCTCATCTTTACTTTGCAGTAGTCTTGGTTTTCTTGCTATTTGGACTTGAAGAAGCTCTTATTTGAAATCATTTCACTGGCTTACCCACCATTTCACCTTCCAGGGTCTGCATATGTTTGTTTGGGTCAACATATTTTGTTCTGTAGTTCTTATCATTACAGCCAGGCTGCCTGGAAAAACTGCATCTCAATTTTCCCTTTGAGGTCTTTCCTCAAATAATCAATGAGTTTTCTTCCTTTCTATGGGAAGAAGTTTTCCTGTTCTTTTTCAGTCAAGTGATACTTTTCCCTCTTACAGCTGTTCTTCAAGACCTACTGACATGCTAAAGTCTGGGAATTCTCCAGTAAATTCTCTAGGACACTATAGGGAAAAAAGAAATATGAAAAAGTGAAAAATACCTTGTTCAACAATATGGCCCTCCCTGAAGAAGATTCCTCCCACTGTTGCAATTCAAATCATCTGATCTCTCACACTTTGTCTGCATTACAGAAATCTGTAGTGCTTCCCAGGAGCACAGTCCAAGTGCATGCCCTGCCATCTCCCAGCTCTGTATCAGGACAAATCCCTGCTGTTCACCATCTTACCTCCACCTCCCCCATTTCCTTTCAGACCTGGTTTCCACATACAGATTAACTGGAGAGTCACTGTTGCAAGACCCAGAGAGTAATCTGGACACAACCTGGGTAGGTCCGGACTGTTTATTCTGATAATAACAATCACAACACTGGAGTTTGTCTTCCTAATCCTTGCTCAGAGCAGAGTGCACCAAACAATTAATAACAGCTACCGCACAGAGTTAACATGCTACTGTGATGCTGAAAAAACTGCAGTGCAAAACAGTAACCTGAGACAAGCCATATCTCTCATGGTCCCACGTGGATTCTGCAGAAACTAGCTATTGCAGAGGCCAGGCAGCAGATGCCCCTTCCTCTTCCAAGAGGTGGAATAAAATTGTTATGCTTCCTAAAAATATGGAGAGATGCTGTGTGGTACTGAATCATAACTACTCTTAGAATGATCTATAAAGTGTTTCCAGTAGTCACCTGAGTTCAAAAAACATATGTAATGTCTGCACCTTTACATGCTGTACTCACAATATCAAATTATCTATGGAGCCATGCTGCTGAATTATTACGCATGTGTGAAAATGCAAGTCCATGAAACCATAAATGCTCATCTGGAGGGAAACTTTTTGTCATGTTCTTTGAGGAGAAGCAAATTAATTAGTTGCCAAATGGCCCTTTCTGCCTATTCTTTGTACTTCCAAATTAAGTAAATGAAACACTAATTATGACACAGACACTATTCTCCCACACCAAGTGATAAGTTGACAAAGAAAAAAAAAACATAACCCAGACATGCAGATTTGGACGTTTATTGCTGGAGTAGTACCTTGCCTTAGCAAGACTAAAACTGCCAATAGAAAGTCATCTTATTTACATTTGAAACACTCAGTTCTTGTGTGCATTTTTGAAGTCTAATGCCGTCTTCTGAGAACAGTCTCTGACGGAGACAAAGGGATGGAAACACGGGAGTAACGCTATGAATCATACCCTTGGCCCAGCTATTCTGACATGCTGTCTGTGCAAGTAGCAAATATCAGATTCACAGAAAAGCAGGGTATGAACACAAGCCCTTAGAGAGTCTAAATGTGTGTGCAGTGTGACGAAGGATCCTTGTCTAACCCGGGAAAGACAGTCTGTTTATATCCTAAATTTAACAATAATAGCAGAGAACCAAACATTCTTATATCTTTTTTTTTTAACCCACATAATCAGAAATATCATTAATGTTCATCTCCTTATCCTTCTTTTAAAATCCTGATAAACTCTGCCTAGATAACGCCCCACTGCAGTGGTGAATTTCACAGACCGATTATTTACTGCAGAAAACAAGAGGAGCTCTGAGTTTCACTGAACGCCACCTCCCTCTCGTACTACAGTGTCGAGTAAAGGGAGCACATGGCTGGTTTTCACTCTATCCTTCATCATTTTATATACAGCCCTAAGCCATACCACCTTGTGCTGTGATCCCTTCAGATCTCACAGGCTAAAGCAGGGTCAGTACTTGGAGGGGAGATCTCCAAGGAAAACACCAGTGCTACAAAAAAGAGTTTTGGTAATTCATTGATGCTGCTCTCTGTCTAAATTAGTAATGAGTCAGTGCTCTAGCTTGGTGTTTAACAGCACCGTCCTGTTAGGAAATGTTTTCTTTTGGTTGAAACAAAGAACAGATTTCATAACTGCTTGTACTTAATAAAGTTATTAAGTACGTGGCACATTTTTTTTCAAAGAAGGAAGAGTGTTAAGACAAATGTCTTGGCCAAATTTCAACTTGTAATTATGTTTTGCCTACCTACAGGCAATTCCCTGTGCAGTTTCACTTGAACACAGCTGCAATTTTTTTTTTTTTCACCTGCCTTGAAAATACTTGCAGTGCGATGCTGCTGCACACAGCTAAACACGAACTTCCTTCCAGTCTACCAGTAGGTACATGAAGATGGCCCTATATGCACTTAGGCTAACACAGAATGAAGGAGCACTGAATTTAATTAACATTGTTAAAACATTTTGAAAGCCTCTGAATAAAGGCTTTACAGAAGTGTAAAGTATTACCATGGTTCCTACAGTCTATTTATTTAGACTTAATAAGATTCCCTTCCCACACAAGCACACACACAAAAGCCACCTTTTTTTTTTTTTTATTCACTTTGCCAAGTAAAAGCACATTAATAAATAGTACTGATATCCAAGCCATCAAAATTTCTTTTTACCCAAGAACAAACTTTCCCACAATGGGCATCCTTTATTCCCTTTATCCTGCAGGAACCTGAGAAACAAGTGCACTTTGCTATGTGGTGCGATGATCAAAACTTACAAATTTTGATCGAGAGAGTGAGAAAGCAGATTCTGCATTTGACAACCTCTCTCTGAAATCACAAGCTTCCAGCATCTTTAAGATTAAGCCCAGGGCACTGCCTGCTGATCTGAATTACATATGTGAAATGAGGTTTTCAGAGAGAATCATGGTCTGACTCATTTAAATCTTTATAGGTTGAAACAGAATGAAACTGTAACTAGAAACAAGTTGTGAGAGTTGGAATAGATCTGGGACAGCAGCTGCAAAATACTTGCTGTCAGAAAATCTCACTAATGGACAGACAGCTATATTCCTGGCAGTTCAAATCTCACAAAAGTTAGGTTTCCTTCTCTTTTCTCATCAAATCTGAAGGTGGATAAGTTCTGTGTTTAGAATTAAAGCATCAAAGGAGAGCTGGAAAATACTGGATACATTCGTCTTAAATTCCTGAATTAGTTCCTTCCATGCCCCACCTCTTGGCTGTTTGGTTTCTATTAATTTCTACGAATGAAATCTGCTGACCTATGCAAGGAATTTGTTTCAGAAACAGTTATGTTTAAATGCATACTGCAGAATATCCGAGGAAAGCATATCCAGAACATGTAAACTGAGCATTCATGAAACAGCCAATTTCTAATGGTACATTTGCAATCAATCAGGGAACAGAAATATACCACATGTCAAACCAAAACTAACCAACAGAGCACAAAAGTTTAAATGTATGAAATATTGCAAATGGCTGTAGGTTGAGCAGCCGCAGCAGTAGGACTGAGCATTATTTTTTGGAAGATATTTCTAAAACAAAAGAAATTGAGAGAAGGTGATATGAAGGAAAAGCAACATCCACCCATTTAACACTTGGCCATATATAAATGACCAAGGCATGCTTATCACTCCTTGGGCTACCTCAATATTCAAACATAAAATCCAGCAAGGCATATGCCTGTGGGACAGCTACCATGATGCTGCCTCAGACATTTCTTCCAACTGTTGAACCCCACCAGCATGACCTCAGCTTACAAAACAGCTAGTATATCCAAACCCCAAGCCTGGCAAGACACTCAGTCAAATGATTTCACCATCCTACTATGATGAAATAGCTGTTCAGATGAACATCATCTGCATCTTGGAGACACCCCTACCTCAAGCACACATGATTCTCCCCTAATGGCCTTGGGCATATGTTGATGAAGAAGGGTGACAGGCTAGAACTCAGCAATACTCCACATGGGAGCACATGAGTGCACCCACTGGGCTGATGAACAACCACCCCAAACTGCCCTCACTCCTGAGTCCTCTCTGAAAAAAAAAAGAATGGAGTCACTCAAGAGTAACTTCATTTATTGCTCTCATGGCCTTCAGCTATTCATCAATACCACTTTATCATCAAATGTATCAAGAGTATCCGACAGATCTACAATAATAAGCACGCCTATAATAGTGTCCAAGGGGTAAAGAAATGCCCTGATGCCTCTGTTATCAAGTACAGCTAGCAGCACTGATCAACCCTGTCGTCTTGCCTTCAAATACAGCAATTCCATGTGCAGGTGCATTGAAGGGACAGTAGTTTCACCAACTGATGCCTGAATGTGCATTTTCAGTCTATCCTAACGACTCCATTTTCTGCCAAGAAAGTCAGAGTAGGTTAGCGTTCCCAAGTCAAACTCTCTGCATTTTTTTTTCATTTTAACTGTACTTTAAGTATGCTAAAATGTATATTTATTTATTTCAATAAATACAGTTATTTGTGCACATTACTATTTAATCAGACTTTCCACTAAAGGTTGAACAGTTTCAGGAACTAGTAATAGGAAACTATTTATTTCATCGGTGGGTTTTAGGATCCTGAAAATGAAAGACAGGAAAGATCTATTCCTTCATAATGCTAGTACAGGACTATTCCCTATAGTGATTTGGCCAGATTAAAAATCAGCATTTAAATAGAAGTCACCAATTCAAAAGAGTAGTTCAAATCAGCAGTGATTACAACAGTTTTGCCTGCCAGCTGTCTAGCGGTCCATCAGAAATGGTCTGCATTCTCACTCTGGCTTTTGATTATGGGGGTATAAGTCATCACAAGTCACTATTGCCCTTATCAGGACTGTTGCTATCAGCAGAAAAGCCAAAAGTGACAGCTCAGGTACCCATGCCCCTCCTCTTTACTCTAGGACCGTGCTTGAATTCAAGTTGTTATACTGGGAGAATCTGCACCAATGCTCTATAGTTAGCAGGTATCAGCCTTTTAGGTACAATCTTGAGAGCTAAATTTCACTAAAATAATTTTTTTTTAAATCAATGCACAAATTGAGACTGAACTGTTTAAAGATACTGTTGAACCTTAAAAAACCCCTTCTGAATAATGGAATTAAAAGAAACAGGATTTGTACTGCAGTGGCTAAGTTCATTTCATTGTGAATTTTTACATTTTGATCACCAAGTAAAAATGAATTATTTAAAATGTGTTAATAGGTTTTGATGTGTATATACCATTGTTTGTTGTAATATTTATTATTATTTATAGCAGCATAACATGTACAAGTTCCCAAAGGGTTAATGCAACTAGATGAGCTGAAATTCATGAGCATAATCCTAAACAAGTGAGTTGAAGTTCTATCAGGTCTATTTCATAGCATCAGGGATTACTGCTAGCAGTCTAATCCTACTGAGCCTAAGGGAGGTACGTTGTATTGTATTTGAAATCCTGGCCAGGAAAGAACGGAAGGTTAAATGGGTGCCTTGCTCTGTAATCAAATATCACAGGCACTACTTATCTATTCAATGAACAACTAACGTAGAAAATCAATTAGGAAACAAATAGCTGCTTCTTTTGAATTTTTTTACCTAACAAAAAGAGAGAGTGAGGAGTAAATGATTTTATAATATATGTTTAATGAAGCTGTATCATACTATGTTTAATGAAACTGTATCATACTATCCACTATAAAATAATTCTATGCTTAGACTGACAAACATTAACTAGAAGGCACAAAACACCCTATAGCAACTGCTGACGTTTTAATGCTATTGCTTTAAGTGCTAGGGCTATTTTCAAGGCTAGCAATTGAGCATCTTCTCAAACATAAAGCAGCACACAGAAACTACACACACAAAAATATTAACTGACTGCAGATAATTGGACTGTGCTCAAAGGAAATCACAGATACATATCCGGTTGTTTGTAACTGAACATCTTAAATTATGTATCAGTTCTGATGAGCATTTCTTCAGCTGTGCATCATCTTTTGTTCACTTGGTTAAAATCCCAGGAGTACTGAAAAAGGCTGAAGCTCCTGCTGGTCTTTGTTCCCAGCAGGGAGAAGTCCCTTTTGGTGGTCTTGAGGTTAACACCCTACCCACTCACCCCTCCCCATACCTGTCATTCTGAATAGACTTCACAGTCTGTGCACACAGACAAACAGCCTGACCTGGCCAGCTAGCTTGACCTCTGGGCAGGAAGAAGATCACATCTGGTTATTAATATTGGGACATTAAAAAAATGTAATCTTCAAGGCACTCGGAGAAGCAGGCTGGCAATTACACAGTATGCACTGGATGTCAGTCAGGGAGCACGTTAGCCTGATATTATGTCTGAGAATGCTAAAACATTCATTTTGTTCTGATGAGAGGTTTCAAATACAGTCTCCCTCTGTATCTCTGAACGCTGGTAAGAGAAGTTAGCCCAAAGCACTTAAGTCTTCAGCTTATCTGTTCTTACACTTCCCAATTTTTAGTCTGTTTTACACAGTTTTATAATGTGAAACATTTGTAGCTGTAAGTAGAAAAAAAAGGCCACGATTTTACAGTAAGAGAAAGACACCTGATAAATGGAACAAACCCTCTCAATGCTATAATTGTGCTGAACGTTCCCCCATTACATTATCTGAATATTTTACCACTACCCAGACTTTTTAGTTCATTCATTTTAGACATCTGCATATTAGATGGCTTAAATAGACTTTGTTTATATAATTGGCTAAAGCATACAGAGCACATTTACACATGCTTGTGACATATTATATACACATGTACACACACAAAGCTTTATATAGCACAGATTTAACTGTGTCATTTGTGAAAACTTAGTGCCACTGGTCAATGGAAAATTTATCTTTTGCTTCAGTTGAGCCAAACCTTAACCCTTTCTAAATGGCAACACAGACTCTCATCAGGATATGCACTGAGAATATACAACCTCTGATCTGCCACCTTCGCATAGATAGATAATTCACAGAATCACAGAATAACAAGGTTGGAAAAGACCTTTAAGATCACCAAGTCCAACCATTCAAATTATTTCTATTTGCCCCACTACTTAGTTATGTCTAAAACAAAATGAAAGACTGTGGTCCAGAGCTCTTATATGCCATATTTTGCTGGCATCCCAGCCTTATTGATGTCACAAGGAAGATTTGGGATTGCCAGTGTGAACCCAGCACAGGTCCAGCATCCTTCACACAGAATGCTCTCACCACCCAAGATGCAGTTCTAAACCTGTCATGTGGAAGGTAGAGGAGCATGGTCTTCAGAGAAGCCTCAATTCAGTCCTAGAAGATGGCATCAACATAATCTCTGTGCTTGAAACTGGACGTATAATTGCCTCCAAAGCTAGTTATTATTAATGCTACGAGCCCAGCTAGCTTAAATCAGCAGTCATTACTTTAGTTTCACTGCAAACCACCATCAAGCCTTTTTCCTTGCTTTCTTTCAAATTACATTGGGCCAACACCCAGGATGAGCCCTCTATCAATGCTGTGCTAATCCTGTGATCTGTGAGCCTGAAAAAATTAGCTTTATAGCACTGGAGGTGGGAAGTTTCAAGCTTTCCAACAGAATTCTAGCACTTCTTTTAGCCCTGATAGGCCTTGAGATGTCAAAGCTACAAACTGAAACACTGTTATGTATGGAAAAGCTATTATAGGAAAGATTTTAAGACATTTCTTAAATATATTAGTCACAAAGTCACAGCAGTGTTTTTTCCCCTTAGTGGAGCTTGGCTTGGTGCATGCAGCCATATGAAAAAAAGAGTAATGATACACTTAAAGAGCAGTTTGCAAATTTCTAACATATTTTTCCTAATGCAAAATATGCAGGAGGTTTGAAATGCATGCTAGCTTCCTGTGGGATGGTCAGCATACCTTTCTTCGTCCTCATTACTTAAAACAACACAGCCAACTCGAGCTTGAGACAATGAAACCTTTATCCCACTCATCCCAAATAATTAGAAACTGCATACTTGATAATGTACGCAAACACTCACACATGTATACACAAGAGAAAGTGGGAAAGATTACTGGCAGACGAGAAAAATATAAAGGAGTTTGGGGCTTGGCAAGAATGAAATTGGGCTAAGTGCTGCAGAAGTAACACCGATCTAGATGTAGATGGCACTGTGAAAATAGACACGTGGATATGTTGGTAGAGCAGGAAGAAGAAGAATGTGGCAAGGCGGTAAACACTGGCCGTGTGTGTGCGCGCAAGTGAGGTTTCAGTAACCACTAGGCAAGGATGACACTATGCACAGTCCTGAGGGAGCTGGCATTTTGGAGTGAAATTCCAGTCTTGAGGCAAGAGAGGAAATGTTTCTGACAGGTTGGGGCCTTTCAGGGTGGAGGCTTTCTGGATTTAAATAGTAGCTGCTTGAAAAATGCTCACAAATGTGGAATAATTTAGGAGGAGAAACAGGCTATGAATGAGGTGACCTGGTGTGTATGCTCAAAAAGTGTGTCAACGTTATTAATACCCAATAACCTGTTTTGATCTGTGAAAGATATTTAGGAGGTGGATTTCATTCTAACAACACACAAATGTATCAACCAGAGGAGCTGCTTTGGTATGAGGGAAAACACTTCCAAATTCAAATCCCCTCCTCTTTTTCACACACTCTTTGTGGAACAGTCTCTCTGACTCTTCCTTTGTAACCAGCCTTTTCTCTAGAGCACCAGAAACAAATGGAAAAACCCTAGAAATAAACTGGGAGAAAAATAGAAACAGTAATCATCAATTTCAGCAAGAAATTACCCAAATAACAGAACTTTTTGAACTGGGTAATTTCTCACAGTAGTGACAAACCACAGTAGTCAAACCACAGGAGAACCATGTCCCAGTCAATTGACAGAGTTAAGAAACACTGTCATTTTCGAAAACTCCTGGGCCAACTCCATTGTTGGAGTAACGCTACTGACTTCAGCAACACTACAACAAAATGGATTTGGCCCACATTCTTACTGTCTCTTTCCTTTCGTCACCCTTTTAATAGGAAACAAACAATTCCTTTTTTTAAAAGCTTCAAACAAATTCTACAGAGGGTAAAAAGCCACACAACCAGTATAAACCCTTATATTTTTCATGTATCTTTGCAAATGTTTATAGATTTGTGTTTAAAAATATGACCTATCTCACACTAAAGAAAACACCTCATGGGCAGCTGAATATCTATCTTATGTTTCTGGCAAATTGAGGAAATGATCTTCATCAAAAACTAAATGCCAGGTGAAGTGTTGGAGGATGGGGTGTGTGAATGAGAGCCTGGTATATATTTTAGCAACTAAAAAGAACAAGTAGTCCTTGGAAACAGTTGCAGTAGTTCATCAAGCCCAGAACATACTGACTGACACAACCCGATCAGGCTCCCTGCAAGGTGAGCACATGAGAAATGAACCCTACCTGAGCAAGTGATCAAAATCCAGGACTGCAGTCAGACCTTACAGTTTGTGACAGCAGCCGCTGCCTTTCTGTCCCAGGTAGAAAAGTTCCTGTAGTCATAGACATGAGCTGGCTCCACCTGGGAGCTGCCCACAACTCCCTGTGCAGGGGGAATTTCATCACAGACACACTTACATGCTCTCTAGCTACTGCTCTTCACAGTCCTTCTTCTGACACATCCCCTGCGTGGTGTGCAGTGGGAAAGATGGTGAACACACAGCTGGCTCTCTGCCAGCCTGGGACTCCCTGACATGAGCAGAATAACCCTGGCCTCCCCTCACCCCCGGCAGGGAACTTGCATCAAATCTCCAATTCCTTTTGCTCCATTAATGGCAGAAAGGGAACTGAGCCAAGGTTAGGGAGGGTTGTCCTGTGACCGTGTGTTTGTCATACGTTTCCGTATTTCAAGTTTTCTCCAGTGACTAATACCCTCTTTAAGAGTTTCAAACAGAAGTAAACTCTTCTAAGATGCAGACTCCTAGAGGTAGTGAGAACCATTTAGAAGCACTTCATTTTACAGTGACATAGGAAATAAAAGATGAAAAAACAACAACAAAAACCAGTTATGTCCTTTAGATTTCCAGAAAGAGGGAAGGAGGAGGGGGGAAGAATCTAAAGTATTTCAAACCTTATTTTGTGAAAAGATATTCAGTAAGCTACAGCCAAGATAAATGCATATCAACATGATTCTCTTGCTTTTACTAATTAGCAGTATTGCAGGGTTCAGTAGAGACATTTCAGGAGCAATTGATCCTCTGATGCAATTTTTGTGTATTTCCAACTAGCCAATACATCCAGCCAAGAGGCCTGTGTAAGGCCAGAGGCGGGTAGTCAGCACGGAGGAACCAGTCACTACCTGAGCGTGACCCTGGACCCCAGGATGCTAAGCACATGCAATCAACAGGAGCTGCCTAGCACTCAGCATTTCTGAAAATCAGATCCCTAATCCCTCCGGTTTCAGCACTTCCCTCACCACTGGCAGGTACCACAGCTAATTTAAATTCAGGTTGCAACTGTCCTAAACTAGTGTTTGTATATTCTCGCACAGGGAATCGGGAACTTCCTGGCTTGCTCTGAAATTAGTTTTTCATTTCAAATTTTGTGCTGACTTGGTGGGGAGGGCATTTGGCATCCTATTTTCCACATTACTTCTCGCTACATACAGGGTAACTTAGTTACTCTATGTTCCTTTCCCTTCTAAACCCTAATGTGAAAGGTTTTAATGTCAAGCAGCATGGATGCCAGAACAATCCAAAAGTCAACACAGCTTCCACAGTATGAGTTCAACCACTACAGACATCCTATCTGTATTTCATGGTGTACCTTAATAACAATCAATAATACATTAAAGTTAGCACTGAACAGTATAAAAAGAGCACACTACAAAGAGTCCATTTGAGTTATGCCTTAGCCTTGTAGTCCACATGCAGAAATCATTTTCTATTTTGCACCAGCAAATGAATATCTGGGGTAAATATTTGCAGGTAGATCTTTAATAAGCTATTTCTGTTCTTCAGTCTCAATGAACAGTTAACTGCCTATGGGTATTTGCACCCCAAGTCACTACGTATAGCAATAAATTGTGGGAAAGCAACAAGAGGCAGCTGTCCAAAGAAAGAGGCAGTGTGACATGGGGGTAAGCTGGATACTTCTTTCCCTAGTTCTCCTAATATTAGGACTAAAATTAATTCTTCTATTCAGAGCTGGATTTTTTTCCCTCTCAGCAGACTAAGCAGGAGGTGGACTAACCGCTTAATGTAGGCACCTAACACAGAGGCAAAAAAGTCATAGATTAGATCCTGACAGAGACAGAAAAAAAGCTAGAGGAAAGAACAGGCTGCTTTAAAGAAAAAAAGTTACCTCTGGGTCTTCTAATATCAAACAAGGACTGATTCTGTAGAGGGCATAAAGGAATTCATGCCAGTCAAGAGCAACCAAAGAACCACCAGGAATGCCAGAGAGGTTTAAAGCCAGCTGAACATGCAGGTGAAATTCGGTATTGACTAATGAATCCAAGGAAATATATATTAGAAGGAAGAATTTGAACTAGTCAAGCATGTTAGTGGTGTCTAAGTTAAGTGTAACTGCTCTAGGACACTTGTGGATCAGTATGAAGGGGCGGGGCGTGGGAAGAGACATGCAAGGAAAGGCAACATATTTCCAGCACAGAATGCAACAGGATTTGTTTAAAGCAGATTATATTTTTGGATGCAGCAGGCATGGGACAGTAAGATCATACAGCTCCACTGAGAACAGGGTGTTCAGTTCTGAAATATCTGTATATCTGAAGAAAAATTTAGCAGGGGTAGAAGGGGTTCAGAGTTCAGTGATGGGATTAGCAGAAATGTGGAAAAACTTCCTCTAAAAGCAACACTGAATAGATTGAAATCCTTTTGTGTATGAATAGTATAAGTAAAAGACAGACATGATAGATCATAAAATAATCATAAAGATTATTATGAAGATATAAAGAATATATAGAAAGGTCATAAAACAAGTAAGAATACATGATCTTTCTGGTTCTGTTACCAGGTGAACAAACAAACAAATCCTAATAACTTAAATGAATGACAGAAATTTTTAAAAGCTGAAAAATTATATGTATATGCAAATTAAATTAACCTGTGGAACTCCTTCCCATTGCCTGTGATTGAGCCAAGAGTTCAGTTTATAAAGTGATTTGATGTTTGTGTACATACAAGACCACCCAAAGATCACTTTATGGGGAAAAAAAAAGGATACTTGAATTTCTATGATGTTAATTCATTGTTCTTTAAGTACAGATGACATAAAAGAAGAAAAAGAATTTTCCTGCATGAGCAACATTATTCCATATTTTCCTATGTAAGGTTTTTCTGCTCTTCTCTTGTTGCAATTGTTAGACAGTATGGAGCAAAGAGATTAGATAAGGTAGACTAATGGTATAATTTGCTGTGATAGGACAATGATTGCATACTTGTCCTATTGAGGTGTTGGTGCTTCTAAAACAGCATTTTCTTCTGTTATGGACAGCCACTGCAGGAGATGTACTTGGCTAACTGTATTTTCAATAGAGTATTTTTCATTAGGACAGGTTGAAAAGATATTTCATGATTAAGTGACTCAGAAATGGCTCCAAAGATGGAAGAAATATTCTTTACACCCAGACCAAATCCTGGTCATTTCAAACCTAAAAGTGTCTATAAGAAAATTATGAGTAGCTGGGAGAAGGAAATTAGAACAGAAATGGAAACCCAACATGTACTACAGCAGACACTAACATATATAAACCTTTGTACGTTATTATGGCAGGTGACAGTAGCAGCCTGGGTTATGTATGAATACGAATAATATTAAATTCTGGGAAGTGTACACTTTTATAAGCTATACATCCATATTTTCGCTTCCTCACCCTGCACCCCCTGTGCAAGAAACACAGTCTCCAACAACTGTGACTTCCTCCCTAACACTAGTGTTGGGTAATATCTGTCTCTGAGTTCCAATGAACATGAATAACTTCAGACTCCATCTCTGTCATGTCCTGGACAAAAAGGGAGGGACAGGTGACTGGGTTTCACCCATCCCCTTTGTGGAAATAGAAGTGAGACAACACTTAAGGTCTGTGGGTAAACAAAGGATTTTATCCTATAGCTAGGCTCATTAGTAAATAATTGGACTAACAGAAATCCTTATTATGTACCACACGTGTGAGGATTAGGAGCTGAGTTACTAAAAAGAGCAAAAGCCAGGGGGAGAGAGAGAGATATCACCAGTCCTGGATCCAACGTGGGTCCTGACAACAGGGGTGTTCAGTGTGAAAAGCCCATCCAAAGTCCATGCCTTGTTCTTTTATGCTCATAGTTACTTTCTTTGTTTGCATAAGTTTTGTTTCTTATGTAAATGAGACTCCACTTTTTATGTAAATTAGCACACATGCTGAAAAAAGGGAAGTTTTGAGTTGGTGAGTTTTTTCCAGTCATGTTTTCCCCTTGCCACCTTTATGTTTCGCTCAGTTATAGTGGGTTTTGGTGAGTTAGTGCTGAGGCAATCCCTTTTCTTGTGGTTTGCAGATGTTTAAGACATATTTAGTTCACTTTGAGGACCTTCATCTCTGAAGCACGACTAAATTCCTCTTTTAGCTTCCGCATATTTCAGCCCTTTATGAGGGTGGTGAAAAGGATGAAAGGGAAATGAGGGTCCAAACCACCTTAATGCTCCAGTAATTCTCCTACAATCTCTAAACCATTCCTCCCAGTAACAGACACTTAAGTACACCTACAGCTAAATATAGAGACAGAAAAATAGATATGTGAAGAAATTAAGTAGTATGCTTAATTACATTTCTGTAAGGCCCATTCAGACTCCCAAACATACTGGGGACCAACCTCTCACTCGCCTCTGCTCAGCTGGAGACACCTTCTCTTTTTCCCCAAGGCCACGCTCTGTTTCCTAGTCCAGATAGTATTGAGTTTACCTTCTAAATATTATTAGGGCAAACAGCTACCAGAAGTAGAGGAGAGACATGTGTTTAGTTCCTGTTGTGAGCATGTGAGGCAGAAAGTCTTTGTAGCTGCAGAGCAGAAAAGCTGAGTGAAGTGGGATACAGGCTCGAACTCAGTAACATGAGATTTCAGAATTCCCCTTTTATTGATTACCAGCTCAACTCTCTTCCTTATCATAAAAAAATTACATACATACAACTCTTCAAATCCAGCATAGCTCTCATCTTTTGCATACTCTAAAATGCTTTAAACAAACCCTATCATGTGTTTTATACTTTCAAGGTATCTGAGGCCACAGAATTTAAGCTGTTCAGTGATGAAGTCATGAAAGAAAAGAAATACCCTAGAAAAACTTCTGGATCCAGGTCCTACATGTAATATTATAGATATTCCCACAAACCTATGTTTATTTTTCAAGAAATTGTAGGGGGAAAAAAAATCTAAGAGAATACAAAGTGTCTAACTGAGAAAAGATTTGCTCATTCTCAAAAATACCTGTCATGAGTCCAAAGGACTAGTTCCAAAAATTTTCATCCCTTGAGTTCTGTAAATCACAGAAATTCAAGTACCCCAAAGATACCGGTGAAGCCTGACATGCTACAAGAAATACCAGTGGATCTAGGATCAGGAAGACAGAGCACATTGACAGCATATGTAATTCATCATTGCCTATGAGACTATTTTAGCTAGTCAAAAACTGACAAAGGATATTCTCAACTTAGGTACAACACCTATTTCTGAGATGCATTTGCAACAGGAAGAGTCCCGGGGGCCAATACAGTAGTGCTTTAAAATCTGCCCAATGATTCCAGGTCACAAATTTGGTAAAATTAGTCTTAAACTAGTTTTTGTAGCCTGTGATCTTTGTCATCTAAGAGCTGACTTCAGAAGATCCTGCTCTGATATATCCCAGCAGGGTCCTCACTTCCTCCTGGGTCAAAGATTTTGAGTCACAGAAGTTCCTGGACAAAAAAGGACATACGGTTTTTAGAAACATTTGTAGTTTGGCCTCGTTTTTTCCACCAGCTTCATTCTTCCTAATTTCCAGTCATTCATTAGCTGCATACATGTCTGCAAATGCCATAGGGTGTTTCCAAAATAGTAACATTTAGATACTAAAAGCTGTCTCAGTAGTGAAGCAAGCCTTTTTCCACGCTCTCATAACTAGCAGACACAATGAGCAAGAATACCAAGATCCTCCTTAGACTTTGTTTCATTGTTCTACCTGGTCATTCACAGTGTGTGTATTCAATAAGAAAACTTCAGTATTTTTGCCTCAATCTATCTCTCACTGAGCAAGTTTTTGTCTAGGTTCCATAAAAATGGTATGAAGCTACGTCAGGGGAAGTTCAGGTTGGACATTAGGAAAAGTTTCTTCTCTGAGAGGGTGGTTGGTCACTGGAACAGGCTCCCCAGAGAAGTGATTACAGCATCAAGCCTGTCAGAGTTCAAGGAGTACTCTAGTCACATGGTTCAATTTTTGTTAGTCCTGCAAGGAGCAGTGAGTTGGACTTGGTGATTCTTATGGGTCTCTTCCAGTTGGAGATATTCTGACTTTGTGATTCTATGAATGAGAAGTACCATTCCTTCCCTTTTGCCATTAGGACCTAGAGTTTTGAATTTTGCATAAAGATAACATCAGTCATACCTCGTATGATACTTGAGCCAGTTGCAAATTTTCAGGATTTCCCATGGAAAACTTCTTAATAAAGCAGATTGGAGGTAACTGATCTCCCCAGCTCAGAGGTGGGCAACTGACCTCTGCCACTCCCTCACTCTATGGTTCTTGTCCCCAGGAGCAGATCAAGGAAGTGGCATATGTTCATATTTGGGAAAGTTTACAAAGGAGAACAGAGATTACAAATAAACATTCTTCTTTGGGTGGACTCCTGAATACTGTCCCTGTAGGCTAGGCTGCCTGCACATGATTCAGCAATAAACCAGCAGTTATATAGGCATGTATTTCAGACATGTGAATCACATTAGCAGCATGGTATGATTAACACTCTAGGATAACAGTTTTAAATAAAAAAAATGACATTTTTTGTTAGGCAACTCATGTGGTCAAATATCCACTCTTGGAATAAGATTAGTATATTACCATTCGTGGCTCCCATTAGCAAGATGTAGTTTCCTACTCATGCATATAAGCAAGGAGTATTGCTCATACACTTCATGTTTGACAAAACCATTTTTTCCTTGTTTTTGTCACTGCTTCTGCAGTAGGATGCCCCAGGCATGGGAATCTGCACACTTCATCATTCAAGGACTACCTTTGCTCAATTTTTGTTTCCTTCAATGCCCCCTGCCTTTAAAAGCTAAAGATTATCTTAATGCCTTCCCTCCCACAGGGAGAGTAGCACATACAGTTTCCCCTGAGGCTACAGTGCACAATGCTCTGTGTATCTGTCTGCTGCAGAACTGCAGGGCTGGCACCTTCTGCTGCAGACCAAGGGGGTAATTTCCATGACATCCTCCTTCACAACTGTCCACAAAGCGAAGGTCTTGCGGTTCTTTGCAAAGCTTCACTTTCTTTGTATATCAGCATGAGGATGTGTTAGCATCATTCTGGACTATCTGCTTATATCAGCTTAACAGACAGACCACCAGGATCAAAAAATATTACAAGCTACCTCTTGTAATTTGTATTACATTAACATAAAAATCCCTACCCTCACTAAATGTAATTACTACCTATTTCCTGTTATACTGTACTACATTTTGCTCACAAACATACACACGGAAGTTTATCCAATAAAATATGTCTCCTACATTGTACCCAATTCCTGAAAAAAACAACAGAATTGGTATTACTCAGCATTTCACAACAGCCTCTTCACTATCCTTCCTCACAAAATCTGACTGGAGCACTGCTCCAGTGGTACCCCAAAGGAAAGAAAGAAAGAAAACAAACAAAAAAAATGCAGACAACTAATTTCTGTCTTTCTAGCAAGATAGACACATCCAGAGACAATAGAGTCTCCGGAGCTGTGTATCAAACAGCTTGAACCTCAGTTCTGCACACAAGTATGTGAGGTTTTATCCCCATCAACCAAAGAGTACACCACTGTCCTATGGTTCCCAATTTGTCTGGATGGACTGACAAATGCATAGACCTGAGGGAAGTTTCTCCCATATCATTTGTCAAAAACAATAGCAAAGCTGAAGTACACATATGCATGTATAACTTTCCTGTCATGTCTCAGTCTTTTTTTTTTCTTTTTTTTTTTTTTTTCCTTTTTTCGTGCTCATTCTTGACTATGTGGAACAGATAGTGGAGAAAAATCCCACCTGGGAAAATCCAGTAAACTGTAATTACAAATTTTAGCGAGGACACCTGTAGAGAGTTATGTAATATCAGCTAAAATCTCCTAAGGGTAACAAGAAAATCTATGTTGCAAGGCTAGGAGGGAGTGGCTGCTAAATCCATAGCTGCAATCTATTTATGCACATATACACATGCACTCACACTGACATTATACTCTTACATACTCTGTACACTGCTTCTCTACTTTGAATCTCAGTCAGAAATAATTACATACTTCTCTTAATGTCAGAATGAAAGAACTCCAGGCACAAAAACCAGCTGTTATACAGCCATTTTGTGTGTGAGCATACTGAACAAATGAAGCTGATGCTCTTTATGCTGCTTTTGCTCTCCTCCTTGCTCACTCTTCCTGCTCTGCAAGAGGAGCTATGAGCTCATGCTTCACCGGGTAGGCTGCACATTGCAAGTCATGTCCAAACAGTTTGGTACAGCCTCCTCTCAAAGAGTAGTCCTGTACAAGTACACCCAGCACACCACTCAGACTGGGATCCTGGACAGTATTTCAATGGAAAGTGTGTGTGAGGATTGTCTAAACCATGATTTAAGTGTTGATTTCTGCTTTAACAACTGTACCAGCAGTTGAACACTGTGTGCACTATTCTTTTTTTTTTTTTTTTTCCACAAGGACCATTATGTAGGACTATCTAAGAGCCCGATGACATCTGAATATCAAATAAAATATACATTAAATATAATATGAAAATTATTACTCCACTATTATATTTGAAACATAAAGTTTTAAAAACAAATTTGAAATTACTGCTCTACTAGCCCAAAACTTGATTGGGTATTTTTTTTAATAAATGTGTTTGCCTATAGTATCGAAGTACATACAGTAGGCATTATGTATTGCTAACTACATGTAGCTGACTACACAATGTGTTCTTTGAACATTCATTTCTCTTTATACATGTAAACACAATAGCATAATCTGAATTACAGTAACTAAAACTTGCAGTGGAAATTAAATTTCATAAAACATTTTAAACTAAAATGGACATAAGCCTGAAAGTACTATAAAAATTGAAATATCCTCTATCATGAGGTTTATGTTTAGCAACAAATTAGAATGACTCTTGTTTATCACTGGAAACAGCTTTCTTCACCTAAACAAACAATGAGAATAAGATTAAGCAAAACATGTTTCGGCTCCTCAGATGTGCAGACATATTCCAATTTCCTTTCCACAATGATTTTTATGCAAATCAATGCTGCACAATCTCCTGACCTCTTTTACCATCATACTGGGACAATGACAGTTCAATAATTGGGCTGGCACATATCTATGATATTTGATTTTAAATTAAAAAGTTAGTGCAGGACAATTGAAATGAAAAGAATGTGACTTTGTGTTAATTCTGGAGTGATCAAGTATCCACATTCCATGCCAAAGAGAGTAAAGCAAACAAAGTGATCGGGGCTGTTAGTCGTGTCCGTCCCTCCCCCCACCCCCCATGCATGTACTTCACACCCCCCACCTCAGCTGTTAATTCCTAACAACGATGCTTTCATCCAGAACAAGGATAATGAGAAAAACCCAAGCAGTGTTCCTTGGGGAACTGTTACACTAAAAGTTACCTAAGGACTAAATCCCACTTGTGCCTCCTGCACGTGATAAAGATGAGCAAAGCATTCAATATCCCTGACTGATTTAAAACCCAAATATGCAAAAGGCATTACGGAATCCAGACAGACTATTCTGCTTCGCTGATGACAGATGTAGAAAAAAAGCTAGTCTAATTAAGCTTTTGACTTTGAACCAGCAGAGAAGTGGACACCTCACTTTAAAAAAAGCAATGCATAACCCCAGATGAAGAGCAGGTGCTGCATGGTATTTGCATTTCCTGCAGAGGATGCTAGCTAGCAGGACCAACCAGCTGACCGTGAAAATTCTTGGCCCTAAGTGACCCAAGGACAGACTATAAATCCATCCTATAAAATATAGTAAAAGCCCCGTTTGTTCTTCCACCCTTTCAATATGTGATGTTATACATTTTTGATTATCTCATTTTATTGGGCTCTTTAGAAAGCTGTTTATGATCATTTGTGGACCAAACAAAGGCTCATTGTAAACTCTTTTTTAACTAAGTTAGAAGGTCAATAAGAAAAAAAGGGCACCACTTTCATGACTGTTACATGCAAGCTATGCTTGTGTGTGTGTAATATTACAGTGCATTTCAGCAAAGGGATAGAGCCTTAGCTAATTACAAAGCTAACATATAATAGTATTGCATTAGCAGCCCAAGAAATTCCTATTGAATTGCATACATCTGAAAACAGAAAGACATGCTTGTGCTGAAACTTAATTATCTTGGCAAAAATTGTGAGGATCAGATTTTCAGAAGACATAAACGCAAAGCTCTGCTTTACACTCCTGAGGATCTAATTCTTTGTTTATTCAGATAACCTCCATCAGATAAAACTTAACATTTGAATCGACTAATTTGCCTTCTTATTTATGGTATCTATAGCTAAGTAACACAATTACCACTCGGTTTGTCAGTAGGAAAAAGAATACTGTAAGCAGGAAAAAGAATACTGCTGATCTACAAATACAAGGTCTGAAAGAGACAATCGGTGTGCTCTGCCAGGTTAAAAATGTTAATGCTGTTGCATTCCAGCCGTGGCAAAGACGACAAGCCTTTTCCAAGGACAGTTCTGACTGAAATTCTTTTTTATGGGTTCAAAGTAAAACATTATGGTAAAAAATGAATACAGCTTTGTTTGTTTCTTCAGTCATAGTTAGCAATAGACATAAAGGTATTCTGTTTTTGAGCCCATATGGAAAGATCATCAACACTTTCTGCTTCTGGGTCCTTTGCCAAAATCCCATATCCCACATGCCTTTTACCTTAAAACATAAAAGAAAAGGTGTTGTTCTGGTCAAATAAAGAAATAATTTTTACTAGCATACGTCTAATGTTGAAGCTGCCTAAATCCTGCCAAAGACATTAAAACACCATCTGCAAAACAGATTTTCATTAAATTGATCAGTTTAAAGTTAAGCAGCTAGGCAGATGATGCTTTTGAGCTAACCTTTAACCTTTAACCTTCTAAAACTGAAATCAGGTCGCTCCTTTTGGGTAATACCTTGGCTGTTTGAGAACATGAGCAGTAAAGTGATCTATCCAAATTGAACTGACAGTCATAGCACTAATAGTGTTATGGATCAATATTTTGTCAATAAAGGGAAAGCCAAGGTAGTTTTCATACAGCTGAATATTAGTCTGCTAACTGCTGCCTGTCACTTTTTCAGAGCTCCAAAATAATTGCATGTATCATGTAAACTACAGTAAATATCCAATAGAAAATTAATGTTATTAAAGCTATTATCAGCTAATTTAATAACATTTTTGATAGACTGACTTCATATATTTATTTCTTATTAGAAATTCATCCTGTCACACAGTTACTCAGTTAACTGAAGCTTCTTTTTGGCTACTACAGTTTACTTTGAAAAAAAAAAAATTATTTATTTGATTATTTAAATTATTTGGAAACTGTTTTACAAGTACAGGACATGACACATGCAGTTTCCTGAATCCCAAGCTGTTTGAATAAGTTACAAAATGGCTTCCTTAAGAACAGGTCCACCTATATGTACTTTGCATCCACAGAGATATATCGCTGTCCTGCCTCAGCTTCCCGAATCTGCAGAAGTTTAATGCTTCCTCCTGCAGCATGGAAATGCATTCTGTTGCTATAGAGGCTTCGCTGTTTACTCATGGAGTCACTGAATGTTTCTTGATGGATGCTGTGAAGGACTTACAACTCTTCTGTGGTTCAATTTGCTCATATTGAGCTCTGCAATTCCAAATGTAAGTCTTTGGGAAATTCATTTAGCCTGAGCAGAGGTCACTCAGGGTAAGGCTGTCTTTGTTCTACTTTCTAGCCAGCCACATTACCAACACCATTTAATACTGTGCTTCTGCAAGGAGCAATCAGGCCATTTCTTTTTTAAACGACTAAAGGTTTCACTTTGCCACATTTAGAATCTGACTCTAAAAGTGACATTTCAATACTGCCTAAAATTATACAGCTTCAGAAGAGAAGTTCTGATGTTCATGGTTGCTTTAAAAGCTATGGTTATGAAGAGACATCCTTTTATTCCATCAAGAGTTAAGCATAGGAAGAGAAATCAAGCTGTTACAGCAACACTTAGAAAAAAGAAAATTCACAAAACAATAACATTTAAATAAATATAAATGACTAAAGATAAAACTTTGAGGTACTTGACAAAGCTAAGGAACAAAGACACAGATTCTTTTTCTGTGCTTTCAGATGGTTTTAGTATTAAAGTTTTTATTGCCAAACTATATTCACAGCACCTTAATTTTAAAAGAGTTGGAGGAGCTGCTTGAATATAAACACAATTCATGAATATTCGATATCGCTCCCAAGGCATAAATCTATTATTCATAGAAATTAATGTTCTTTTTTTTCCTTAGGTGCTCTAAAACTTTAACTGATTTATCAAGAGAGAAAAAGTTTACAACTCTCTTGGTGTCAACAGCTTCACCAAGACCTGACAAAACTATCAAGTCTGTTAGCAGATAACTTTACAGACTTTCAAAATCTCATTTATTTTCACCTTGAGGACTGAATGTATGCCCACAATTAAAAGTAAAGCTTTCTGGGTGATGTACATTCTGTTATAAAGCACACACATCTAGAACATTTTGGGTTTGGGGGAAATATTGTAGTGCTGCCAACCCCAAATCTTAAAACATAATAATACTAATACCCCAATTGATATTTTAAATAAGCCATTCCTCTCCTTTAAATTAGCCTTAAAATGAGATTATATTAAAACAGTGAGTGCACATGTGCATGCTATCTGCTTTCTAAGAGTTGTTAAGCCTAGCAGGGTTCAAATTTCCAAGCTTCTCTAAGAAGTCATGAGGGACAGAAACTTTTTAAAAAGCTGAGATTCTCACTAGCAATCCTAGGGCTGGGTCTTAAAATATACATGTATCAGGAGACTTGCAATCCTATGGTTACCAGCACTAAACTGCCCATCTGTAGGATGTGAAGCTTAGAGGGTGTCTAGGAACTCATGTGTTCTTTCTCCGCTGGGATGCGTTTCACCTTGATTCAGAGACTGAACTTAAAAGGTTAGTGACGGTCATTTGCCGCGTATGATAACTGCAACACATAGGTGCTACCGAGTTACCGAATCTAACAAAACAGGGTCTGGAGAAGAAGCCTTTTCAGCAGCAGGATGTTTTTACTGATGAGGACTAAGAATTGAGGCTCACTCCCTTAGTATGTTAAATCAAAAGTTTTGAAGGACATGCTGCAAACCCAAACATATTTGACTAAGATTTCTCTAGAGATTGGGTTAAGTGAGTGAAGAAACAGTGGTGGTTTGAGTAGGCTGTTTGTAGCTTGAAAGTCTGTAGCTATGCCTGTGGCTTTATTTAAAAAATAATAGTATATGCAATAGTCTCCAAAGCTTTGGCAGTGAAGCCATCCAAGAAAAGCCTTCTGCTTTCCCACCTCCCATTCTATCATTCCTACCTGTGACACAGTTTGCAGCAGTATCACTCTGAACAGTGGCATTATAAAACAGGTCATTGAAATAATCCATGTTAACACTACAAAAAAGACATGGGGACCACTGTGTTTAACTAAGATAATTTAAAAAGCCTGATTTACTCCATGGCTCCACAATGAGCATAACTGGAGAGAGCAAGGAACCACTTCATGACTGACAGGGAGCAGGAACTTCAGAGGACAGTTCTGCTGCTGAGGCAGGCTGACTGTCACTGTACTCCCAGCTCTTTTGGCACTTTTCAAAACGAGACTTTGGATCTTTAACAAAACCACAAACAAGCACACCTCCCTTGAGTTAAGGACAAATGCAATTTAAATAAAATGTATGATTAAATTAGCAGAGCAGGAAATACTGTGGGACAATATAATAGACCTGATTTTGTGTTACTGTCATTTTTGTCCAGAGCAGATCCACCAAAGTTACAACTGTCAGGTTATAAAATTAAAATCCGTATTACTGTCTGTGTGCCCTGTGTTAACTCAGAACAACCATTTGAACGTAGTTGAACACCAGCAGAATGTGATTTTCCCCTTAAACTAGAGGTCTGCTCAGGGTTTTCTGTATTTTCTCAGTGTGTATACATTTTCAACTTGATTAGAAATCCAGCATAGTTGCTGTAATCAGCAGATGAGTCCTGATAGTTTAGTTATCACAGATTTCTGGAATAAATCAATAGATAACACTTGCAAAATGGATTTTCTAATCATATTTAGAGCTTGTTACAGTGACTAATGGTTTGCAATATTTCCTGAATTTTTATATTCCCTAGACAAAAGAAGTTTTTAATAAGTTACAAAGTTATTCATCTTGGAAATGAATGTGTTATATTTTGTACATGAACCAAGACAATCAAGCCAAGCCAGTAAACACAGTGCAGAAAATAAGTTACCCCATAATTAGGGTTTGGAAAAAGTCATGACAAGTTGTGTAATAAATGGTATTCATCACTCCCACATATTCATTATATCCACATAGTTTTTTCCAGTAAAGACAAAAATATAGTTGCCATTCTACTAACATATTTATCTACACCACACCCTTTCATGTTTGTGAAAAATCATTACTGGCTTGGAAAAGAAGGGCAGACAAAAGGATGAAAGTGCTTACTTTTAAATATCCTTGATAATAATGTGGCATATTGCATGTGCTTACTGAAAATACTGACGTAAAATAACCTGGCTGTGATAGATCACAATTGCAAACAGGTATATATGCCAGAAAGTGATCTTCTTCCCTATGCACGGTATGGAAAAATCATCGGTTTTGTTACCCTCCTTCAAACTTCTGACCAAAACGTTAACAGGCAAAGTCTTAAAAGTTTCTGAGGGGTATAAAACACCTCTTGTCATCTATTATGAGAGAACTTTAAAAAAAAAAATAAAAAATCTTA
>CM036906.1:34554079-34556579 GCA_020800305.1 Porphyrio hochstetteri
TCTTTGGAGGTTCTCATTTTACCAAGTAAATCAGCTTACTACAAATCTTCCTTGTGCAAAAGCCCTCAGCAGGTAGCCAGCTATCCCTGATTAAGCACCAATCACAATTCTTCCCCACACTTCAGTCACCTCAATGGGCAGCAGAACAGAAATTAATATTTACTGCAACCAGTCCCATCATCCTAGGGGACAATCGCATGCACTCAGTTTTTTCATTGCAAAACGTAATGAACACCATTTCAAATACCATTTTGATGTTATCAATCCTGGTGAGTTGCCCATCTCTCAACCACTGCCTCAATCAACATCTCCCCTAGCTTAACAAATCATACGCAAGCACTACTGATGAAAATCCTTCAATCATTTCTTGCAGGCAGGCATCTTAGACCATAAACTCCTTTTGTTGAGAACAAGAAGCACTCTGTAAAAGCCATATCAGTGTCTGGCAGCAGGGTAAAAGCACCAGAGGAAAGTTGGGCACACATTGGTTAAAAGTCTGCTTTCCTTCATTTTTTTGTGAGCCTGCAAGGCTCCAGCCACTGTAATAGCAGCCTGATTACAGCCTAAGCCACTCCGAGTCCTTGCAGATCTCTCACTTTGCAGAATGATGGCACTGTACACAACAGCTGAGTACTCTGAAACTTTAGTGTTTATTTTCAGCCTATGATATAGACTGCCTTGCTTTTATGCAGGAGGTAAGCAATCTTCATTCCAGTCATAAGTCAGAGTGATAGATCTCATTAATTTCAGAGGACAGCAGTAGCAAATTTATCAGATAAGTTTTCAATTAAGTGTAAAAGTTTGATTACAGCCTGAAAACTATTGTTTTTAAATATCTGAAGCATTAATATTTTCTCAATGTTCTCATTTACAAGAAAAAGGAATCTAATTTAAAAATTCTGCATTGCTAGACAATATATATATATACATAATAGTCAGGTGCTATATCCCTGCATAAAATCACTCAGTGTAAATTTAAGATTAAAGAAAAAAAAAAACTTGCCTACGAAAGGCTTCAGTGAAGGTCACTGAGATATTAAGTATGAAGGATAGCTGCTTAATTTTTTTTTAAGTGTAATCAAATCTAATCTTGTCAGCTAAATCAGAGAGAGGAAGTGATCAGTTTAAGATACATCAGAAGATTTGCATAGAATGAAAATGAATCAAAATTAGTTTTGGTATCTGAGATGGCTAAAATGACAGCCTAATTGCTCCTGAATCAAACGTCACAAAGCTTGGTGTGTAATTTTAATCATTGATGAGATCCAGGTTAATTATGCTCATGGCACACATGCAATTTAAAAACCTTTTGAAATAATCTGATCACAAAGAGCATGAAAACCTAATAATTCTCTAATTAGTCCAGAGACAAGCATGTTTACCTTCTCATTTGGCAAATTGCACAAACTGCGTACGCATCCTGAAGAAAGCCTACGCATCTAACGCACTCTCTTTCTAAGGCCTTATCTACAGATAAAAAGTTGCACCAGAAAGCAAATCCCAGCCCTTTCCATCTGTAAAGGACTGGTATAAATGTCTTCATACTGGTATCTCTCAACTCTGACACAAAAGGATAAACAATGCTGGTATAAAGCATTTTAACATGTATCCACTCAGCAACTGCACTCCTGAGACTATTACTTCAGTCACGCGTAAACACACATGCAAGCATGAAGACACACTCGACTGGCACCAACACGTACACAAGAAGAGGTTTTTGACTGTTGCAGAGGAAAACAGGCAGCAGTTCTGTTTTGATTTCCAGCAATGATGCAGGGATGCATGTGAAGTAACTCTTCTACTCAGACCCATGTAAGGGTCACTCAGGATGAAACCTCTTTAGCAGGTAAAACTAACTGATAAAGAAGGAGTTAATACAGCAAATGGAGCCAGATGCAACTGCCTAAAATTATTCTGGCCCTATCTGTGGCTTTGCATTTAACCTTTGCTGCTTGAAGCAAGCTCGACCCATACTTCAAGTATACCACGGCATCACTGGGTCCAGCACACACACAAAAAACAATTGCCACAACAGCCGTGGGCATGCACACTGTACTGCAACCAGGACAGCATGTATAAGTGTTAAATGATTTTAGGCAGATACAAAATGGGTTCTGCAGTCTAACATCTCACCCTTTCCCCTTCTTCCCACAACCCTGCATGGAACAGCCCTGCTGTTGCAATCTCCAGTCTTAAAAGATTTAGCAGAACTCAACTAGATTTTTAAACCTTCTATCACCTAACCAAAGTTAAAAGTTAAACCAGCACAGTAATAAGTGTCATAACATCTTTCCTGTTACTTAATCAACATTTTAAAATAAACTGCACATTTATAGATATCAGTCTCCTTACATAACTTCAGTATTAATCAGTACTAAACAATGACATCAGCCCTCTGATCACAATTGTATAAACAAGAATATATTTCATTCCAATTAAAACAAATACTAAATCTTTGAACTGACGAGCAACACAGAGAAAGCATATCATATATTTACAT
>CM036906.1:34559079-34684079 GCA_020800305.1 Porphyrio hochstetteri
ACAAAGGGGAGAAGGTAATTAAGTTTGAATGGAGGGATGTAACGAAATATATTATGCATCTAAAACAGTACACTGAAAGGACAGGAGGGGGGATGGAAAAGTTTGCAAAAGACAAACTTGAGTGTACTGTTCAACTCGATTATTTTCTCTCATGTTCCTCTTATCATCCACAAAGACTAATACCAAACATCATTCCAGCTGATTTTTAAACTCTTACAATGAAATCTCCTGAGGCTGATCAGCCCTCCTTCACTGTCAGGATAGGATTTGCCTCTTTGTTTTCTATCCTGAAGAGCAACGGGAAAGTGTACACAATGGCCATAATGCTATTATAGGCTTTGGAATTTTTAATTTAATTGTAATGGTGAAGAACTGTTGCATTACTCTCCTGTCTTCTTTCCACAGCTTTAATGAAACCACTGCAGCTGTTCTCCTTTTAAAAGCAAGATCAGCAATCTCAGCTTGACAAAGCTACTGTGCAATATGTTTCTTTTGTTGTTGTTGTTTGTTGCTTTAGGAAAATGTTGTAATCATTATGCAAGAGAGGCCTATTTCTTAGGCTACCCCTACAAACAAATTTGGCTGTTGCTTTTTTTTTTTCCAGCCACCCTAGTTTACACGTACTTGTTCTAACTGAATATTAATAGCTCACACTGGTGTGAGACATGAACATGAACTGCAATTATCCTTGAATCCTCGCTTTCATACTATATTTCTGCTACTCCACCTGACACTGAGGTTCTGTAGTGATTACTTCATTAGTGATGAAGAATGGCCTAATCAGTTAAAGTACTGCTAGAAAACTCTTGTTTGCCAATACTAGGAGGAGGCACCAACTTTTCCCCTTTCTTTCTTTTAGGAGAAAGGTGCATCTGAATGATAGTGACCCAGTGAACATTAGAGCATTAATCACCTCCCTTTGTCTCATCTATGCAAAGTAGGATTAGAGTTAAAATGATGACTGCTTAATCCCTTTGATTTTCTTTTACTAAATAAATATTAATCTACAAATCAATCAGATCCTGTATTATAACACACACAATATACACTATGAAAGGTTATGTAAATTACACTCAATTTTACAAGCATGCCATTAATGAAAAGAGCCCCCATGCTTCCCTTTTCACCCCCAAAATCCCTATTAAATTTGAAAGTTCAAGTTAATAATCCTGCTAAATATAAAGCTTAGCTATTGAATCCATATTCCTTTTTCCTTTAAAGAAATTTGCTGCATCAATCATTTTAGGAATTAATAAATCATATTTACTGTGTTTATTCATATGTCGATACTCCCAATCTGTAAAGCTTTCACCATTTAATCTCTTTACCTCGGAACAAAGTTAGTTTACATTAGATGTTGTTTTAAACTCACATGGAACTAAATTAAATAGAGGCAGCTAGAAAATTAATCCTAATTGTCTTCAGTAAAAATCACATTGCCTGGGTCTGTCACCTGTTCTCAAACACTATGAAAGAGATGGTTTGCATTCACAGTTTTTAAGAAAAAAATGTACAGAAATGTAGTCTTTGCTTTATTAAACTTAAGACTAATTTAACAAACTGAAATAGTAGCATGCATATACTAAAAATACTTTAACTATGTAAAAGAGAGCAGTGTAATCTTTTACAGGGTGAATTGTCACAAACTTTGTGATTTTACTAAAGTCTGAACGTGTTCTCCTGTCAGCACGTTCAGAAGGTAAGACTTAATTGCAAAACTACCAAACAAAGACTAGAGAGTCAAAGTGTCTCTATAATATTCACCTAACCTCTTTGTCGTGTCAAAACCAACTGTGAAATAAATAACTGTTACAGAACTTTTGTGTTTGCTTAATACTAATTTGCTTGAATGCTAAAAATGCTGCAATTATCTTTCTGAAAGTTATCACAAGGCAGGTAGTTGAGCAAACATTCTGGTTCTCAAGTCCATATAACTTCAGAAAGAGTCCTAATGAAAACAAAAATAAAATAAAGAATCATGCTTTTGAGCACATTTACAAAAGTACAAGACTCTTCCAATTATGTGTCTGAGGGAAAAAACCAAAACAAAAAACTGTGGGCATTGTAAATCATGTTAAACATTTAAGTATTGCTCTCTGCATTAAAATCAGCCTGGTCAGTGAAATTACAGGATGTTTTTTAAACAGTTTAGTTATTAATAAAGCATTTGGTTTTTTTAGAATATTATCATGGTAAATTTGTTTTGTATTGCAAAGATCAGCTGGGCATTTTGTTTTTATTATGCATAGTCTTTTGTAATTTTTTTTGCTCTGCAAGTTAATTTGACTGCTGTGCATAAGTGAAGTGAGCAATTCAGTAATTAACTTTTGTGTTTTAAAATGTATGAACTTTAATTAGATTTCATTATAAACAAACAAATGTCAACCATGATTATAAGCTCCTTGGTTTAACCACATATTATCCCTTTTCAAACAAACTTGATGTCAGACAAATTAAAATCAAGCAGCCAGCAATTTTGAGTTGAATTTTACATGATCTGCCAGTAACCTGATTACTTTAACTTCAATATCATTACAGGAAAAGTATTTCAGGAAAAATAATTACAAGAATTCCAACAGGAGACAAGCTTAATTGTATTGATTCAAAAGATGCATGTATATAGGAACCATGCTGAAGGAATAATGTTATCTTAAATCTACAGTTACTATTAAAATGATATTGTCTGGCATGAAAAAGGCAATTTGAGATTGGTGCCTGGAAAAGCAGAGATACAAAACTAACTGAAATAATTATCTTTACCCCATTATACTTTAAGCAACAAAATATCAATGTGGAACAACTTCAAGGCATGAAGGTTTGCAGGTTTATTTACTGACTGGTGTATCTATTAGTACCAGGAACAAGTGGAGCTGTCAGGACATAATGAAGGTAAATGATTAGTTAGCACAGAGACTGAGCTCTTCTTCAATGCAATAAGAGTTAATTAAAGTTTACCACCAAACATCAACCAAAGCAGGATGTTGATCAGGTTTCAGCATTAAGTGCAAACAGACAATGGTTGGCAGCAATTAGTGCAGCTATCAAATGACATGCAATGATAATTATACATTTAAAACAGCTAAGGGGCTTGTGGAAGGGAGGGAAGAATCTCATCAGCTGCTTTGACTACGTACAGTCAAAGTGCAGGAAACAGGTATCAGATATTTCACTTCAATACTGTAAATCAATAGAATTTAAAAAAAAAAGAAAAGGTTGTACAAGAACATTATCTGAAAGAGGACAATTCACTGTACATGAAATGGAAGAAATCTGCAGACAACTCCTTACAAAGATAAGTACTAGTTAGATTAAATAAATTACTTTGTTGCTGCCACTCACACTGACACACATGAACAGAGAAGTGTTTGGGGTTTAAAGACCAGTGGCTGCACCTTTATTACATATTTCTATGCCAGACTCGAGGTTACCTGGTATCTTTAGTCCCTGTGGCCACGTTCACAGCAGAAGGCAGCCCAGAAGGACCACGGGCCTGAAGCCCGTGACCACAAAAGGAAGTTTCACGTGCTAGCTGCAAGCCCGCTGTGAGGAAGCCTAGGTTTACCAGAGGCGATTACCTGGTATCTGAGCCACAGCCTAAGGCTCTGCCACGCATCCCCTACTCTCCACCCCCTCCGATCAGCATACATGCTAGTTCTGCCTGCTCCTAAACTTATGCCCAAATTTTGGGAAAGAAAAAGGAAGCAAGAGCTTTCCACCATGGAAAAACACTGCACGACGCACAGTAGTGACACAGACAGAATAACCCCGTGCACAGCGAGGGCCAGTGCCATCCTCTGCAACGTTTGGCTCTGTCTTGGTGGCAGCTACCGGATCAGCAATACAATGGTGCCAGTACCAAACTTAATTTTCATCTCAGCTTTCCTTTAGATCCAAAAGAAAGATGATAAACTTGCAGCAAAGCCCCTGACAGTAACACCAGACAAAGGAAAAACTGCTCTCAGCCCTGTGCTGGCAGTTTGCTGAACCCTCTCCACATGGATTTGTGAAGTCAAAACACCCCCAATTCCACAATACCGAACACATGGGAAGTACAGCAAAACAGGTAGCTATCCTTTCCACCAGCAAACAGCCATTATTAACTGGTGTAGCCAGACAGACAATTATCTACACACGTCTATTATTTGGACAATTCCTCAGCAACCGCTCCATGTACTGGAGATGGAATAACTCACTCCTGCTCACTCCTCTTGGGCTGACATAGTGCAGGTGATGGGATTACCTGGCTAAACACCTAAGCAGTTCCAGAGGAGATGAATAGGTCTGGCAAGTAGGATCCCCACCTTAAAGAAATCAAGATTTCTTCAGCATTTTTATGGACAACATAGTTGCAAAACCACCTTGCTCTTCCTAGGTACATAACCAGAAGCAATACAAGGCTTACCAAAAGACAAGTAGTAGGTTTCCCAGAAAGCTAAACTGTGACAAATTAAAACCCAATGATGAGAGGGGCAAAGATGTTAGACAGTAGGACTCGTTACTGCAGGATACCATTGAGATCATCAATTTATGAAGGTTAAAAAACAGAATGGAAACTGGCTGCAAAAAGTATCCAGAGATATTGCAATGAATGTGGGGAGAAAAAAAATTCTAAGGGATATTAAACCTTGCTCCTCAGAGGTCTAAATAATTTGCATTTGCAGTCATTGCATGGCAGCCGTATACAATAGATTTTCCTACATCTGCCTACTGTGATATTCTTCAGAAGCATATTGTATAGGCCAGTCAAAGAGAGAAGAGCCTAGCTACATCAGAGTCCCAGTTTGGCAATCAATACGTTCCTATAGCATGAATTACACCTCCTGAGTAAAAAAAGTGGCTGCAGCAGGGAGATTGCCCTTAGGTTTTATTTGAACTAACCCATGCAAAAAGATCATCAGCATCAGTTGGTGTTTAACTACGTTATATCAATTGTCACTTTGTCAAATTCAGAAAACCATCTTTTAAGATTGTGGAGATCAATTTATTTTGAATGCACTCTTTTTTTTTATGGCAGAAGCAAACACATGCACATATGTAAAATGCATTAAGATGGGGTTTATTATAACATTGGCTACCAATTGTGATTTTTGTTGGAATGTGTATACATTCACATTGCTAAAATTATTTTAATAAAATGTCTTACTGTTTTACATAGTTCCTGGGCTGCAGCCTAGAGCAGTACTACAATTTTTTTTTTCCCTAACAAACCTCATTTTCCCAACTAATTCTGTTATGCTAGGGATTTGTGCACAGAGTTGGCTAATCCCAGTATTTCCCTAGAGCTGCATCTAAGCTATGGCCCACTCCCAGCACAAAAGTGTCTCCAAAAGCCCTTTCGCCCCCTTCAGCACTGATACACTCATTGGTCCTGACATTTTCACTTCAGCCATGACAAATGAGCTGATGGCTGTGATCAGATTGCACACGAGGACTGCTTTATCAAAGACGTATCATTAACTCTCATCACTGTCTTCCATTATGACTCTTTTGGTCAAATCTGTTGTGAAAATGCAAGTCAGTTTAAAAACATAACCTAAACATAGCAATAAACAAACTTCATTAAAAAGCAGAAAAGAAAACCAGACTCAGACAGGATCAGAAGGAGACTAGCGTTAACTAAATGTTTCTCTGGGGATTTAAGTAACTGTACTCAACCTCTGCCCCAGTGCAAACATGGCAGTTGACCGTCTTCGAAAGGTCCCTTCCCCCATCGTGGACTGCTAGCACTACTTTGCCTTTTTTAGAGAAACAAAAATAAAGCAGCAGCAATCAAATATGCCTAAAACCAAAGTCAACCCTTTTTCCTTTTTTTTCTTTTTTTTTTCTTTCTTGTGTTCCCTTTCTTGTTGGTCTGTGAACTGCTTTGTGTTTCTGTATGTCTGCTTTTATCAAAATACGTTTCTCAAATTAATCCCTTAAAGAATATAAAATTTTCGCTTGAGTAGCAGCCACATAATCATACTGTTTTCTGACTCACATTAAAAACAGCAGCATAAAGCACTGTCTGCAACGGAAATCTCTCAGTTCGCTCTGAATACCACAACCTTTCTGTCAAGTTAGAACCTAAGTTCCAGTTACGGAGTTCTTGTTACATCTAGAGGGTTTACAAAGTATATATTTGTTGTAACCTCTTCTAGCAATTCATCTGAGAATACACATCTAGCGGAGTCAACGTAACACAACAGATCTTGGGAATGGAGGTCATGCTTTGAGATAAAGTGCTATTCACTTTTGGACCATGCAAGAAGCTCTTTATTCCTGTTCTTATTGGCATCAGTTCCCCCTTACCAGAGCAAGAACAAAGCCAAGTGCTCGTGTGAGGTTTATGAATAAATCAGAGGTGAGCCACTTTAAGTGCTGCCCATGATTTCCTTGTTGACAGTGAGCACTTAAACAGGCTTCTATGACCAGCAACTCCTGGCAAACCTTAATGGCTCCTAATCTGTACCCTGCTTCATTTCAGGAAAAAAAATGACCCACCCCAATTTTTCTCAAGTCTTCACCTTTTGGGCAACTACTGTCCCACCTTTTTAGAAATTCACATTCAGGGACTGTCCCATTTCAGTGCCAAGTTTTCACGTAACACACAACATAAAAATCACCATTTTCCTCCTAGAAAACAAATGACAGCTAATAAAATATTATTACACCGTGCAGCCTAAGTAATTCCCAGGCAAACCATTACACAATTCAGCGTTTGTTTAAATTGCATAGATTTAAAAATGAGGCTAAATGATTTCTAATACATTTGCCTCAAATTATTAAAATCATGCAAAAAAAAAAATGCTGAGAGCAGAATCAGCCCTTCTGTACCGCTACATCTGAAACCAGGAATGTTTATAAATCACTGCCAGTGTATGTATTGAAAAAATCCAAACAGCCTCAAACCCCCCTATTTTTAAATAATGATAACATTGAAAAACAAACTGATATCCACCAGTAAACTCAGCACCAGGCCAAACAACTCTGGTGTAGAAACATTAACATCCAATTGTGGCAAGACGCTAGGTGTTGCAGTGCGTACGTCTTTGATGCACAAAACCACTCAGAGACCTATGCTGTTCAACATTAAAGCAGCAGCCTGCGTGGAGAATACATTTCAAATGGAATGAAATCCTTCATTTTTAAGGTTCCTTTTCCCCCCACCCACCCCCTTTTTTGGACATGTCACAATCTCCAGATGGCTGAATTTATTCTGTAGTAGCTGAGTTATTAGCAGGCTTCCAGTTTCTGCTGTATTTAAACACTAACGTTTTTGATTCCATTGTCTCTTCTCGCCTTTCCACCTACTCGGGGGGAAGCGAAGGAAAAAAAAATAATCAAACAATAAAAAATAATTTTAAAAAAAAGTTGTGACAGCACCGCTCTGCCCTGTGATTTCAGCGAGCGCTCCCCGCAGGGCCGGGCCTGGGGCCGGGGCAGGGGCCAGGCCCAGGCGCGGGGTCGGGGCCGGGCGGCGGCTGCCCGGCCGCGCTGACCTGCCGCTGGCTGAACTGCGGCCGGTGCCTCAGTAGATGGCACTCTTCTTTCCACGGGCCTGATCCAAACCCGGGGAAAATCAATGAGGCGGCCGCTGGACTTTGGAAGAGGCCCTCGGTGAAAATTGGAAAAGCTAGGGCAACCACCGGTCGTAGAGGAGAGAAATCCACCGGCCAGACCAGTTGGGACTTAAAACTCCAGCAATGATGCTTTCCACTGGAGCTGAAATGCCTGGTCCTAGTGCACTGGCTCACGACCCAGTGAGAAATCATACTCTGCCTCCCTACAGCATTCAGTCGCTTTTGCTGGAAAAAGTCCCGAAGCAGGTAGCTGTGCTGCAGCAGGGTGGCTCGTGGTTCCTTGTTCATGGGGTGACAATACCCGCCCCAGAGAGGGTTTCACTGTAATGGCAAAGAAAGTGATATTTTTGTTTGTTTGCTTTTTTGGTTGGTTGGTTGGTTGGCTTAGTTTTTGTTTTCTTTTTGTGAGCTGTTCATAAAACTCAAAGGAAGTGAGGGATTGAGGGGTAACATTTACCATATAACTAAATAATTTATTTTAGAAATGTTACATTTTCTTTAATTTAAAGTCTCGGTGCTGTGAACAAAATCAATAACTATATTTCAATATTAAAAAAATAAATAAAAGAGCCAGAGTGAAACCCATGGGAACATGCACCCTGTTTTAAGGAGCTACTTTTCACTCAAAACCTGATTATCTGAAGTGGGGAAGGCATACGAAGGTATTAAACAAGGAGAAATTCTTATATGAAGGTGGACAGCCATGATTTCTCACGCAGGAAAACCACCTGCATTTGAAGCCGTCATGTAACGCTTGGCAAATCCAGGGAAATCTCCTCCTCCTCCTCCTCCTCCCCCCACCCCGCCTCTTCTTATGAAAACTCTTGGCCGTCAGAATACCAAAAAAATCAAAGGATTCTTCCCAACAACTGAAGGGAAAGAAGGAAGTTTTTGGTATTCTTCAAAAAGAGATTATTCTGATCTGTTACACTACCATCTTCTGAAACACGTGTGGAAATAACTGGGATTACTCCAGATTTCCATCAATGCCACAAACACTGGAGCACTACCAGTGACAGGTGTCTTGTCATCTCAGATTAGGTGAATTTATAAGGCAGTCTCAGTGTCAAAACAGGGAGGAGCAAACCTTCAGAGCGGCCGCTGCTCTCAGGCCCTCAGCTCTGCTATTACCTGGCAAAAGGAACAGAACTGACCCCCATCAGCCCCTTGCAAATACTTCTTTCCTACAGACCCTTCAGTGCTTTCCACACTAAGTGTAGCAACCTTCAAAATGGAAATGGTAGTACCAAAAAAAAGGGATGAAACATTTTAAATTTAGCTTTATAGGATTATTGCCAACTGGTAACTAAAGGCCTGATTTGTTTTGTACTAATATCAAAACTGTATGTCTTGCCTGTTTTACACCCATATTACTACTCTGATTTCAGAGTAGTTATTGTTAATCTAGTTTTGGGTGAATGGGAGGAATCTGGTTCTTCTGGGTTTGCATGTCCTAGGCTCCCATCAATATGGGCATTTTGAAGGACTTCTTTGTTTCAGAAACAGAATGTTTGCCTATTTCATTAGAGTTTTAGATGTACATCTAGTGTGTGAATCACTTGTTCTGCACACACTACCACAGCCAATATGGTAAATGTTTGTTTTCAGAGTCGCCATGGTCTATCATGTACATACAGCCTTTAGTTTGTGAACTATTGACCTGGAGGACTATAACACCTTCTTAAGAGCTGGTACAGCCTATCAGATCACTGTGAGTGCTAAAAGTCTGCTAGATGTGTCGGTAAAGAGATCCTGGTTTCTGGGCATATTTAAAGTTGTTCTCAGAAGTACTAAAATCAAGTAAAATCTGATTTGGGCAAAATTTAATTGAAAGTTGATGCTGAGTAATTTGAACATATAAGAGCATCTTAGTATAGCAAACTTTTATTTTAATCATATAACTTAGTCAAACTACTCCTCAGAGTGTTTTGTTTAAGCAGAAAAAAATTCCTCAACAGGATGGCTACATTTCAGTCCGGTTACAAACTTTTCAGGCTTAGTCTAGAACTCAGCAAAAGCTGCAGTAATAATGAAAATACTGGTATAGAAGTGCTAAAGAGTGACTATTTTAAAAGGTATAGAGTAATAAGTATTAAAGACTAAACCTGCTGCCCTTATTTATGCAAAACTAGTTTATCTCTACAGGTCTCTGAATCCCACCGTCAATAAACGTGCATACTACAACAACGAATTCCAACAACCACCAAATAGAACCCGCTACGTTTGCTCTACCTGCTAGGCAAAAGCAAACGACACATGTCTTTTAGTTTCTACTATCTGTGCATCTGTTCACTTAAACATATTCTGCATTACATCTTATTCTATAAAATCTCGAATCCCAGTATCTCAGTGTTCTGGGTTTCTGCCCATTCAGTAAGAATGCAGACATCACATAAGTTATTATTAACCCATGTGTTATCCAGTTCTACAGTGGCTGGAACTTTGCCAGAAACAACACATGGTGCTTGGTTAACAATATTTTAAAATATAAATGAATTTATTTTTTAAATTAACACATTTTTTTCATATGGAAATACACTAATAAGCTGTTCCCAGAATGAAAGAATATCCCCTAAGCATGTTCCTTTAAAACAAGTTTTAAGGAATTTCATAAAGTTAGCAGTAAAACATTCTCAAGCCCCACAGAAGGTCTTTAACTTCATCTTAAAAGAGAATTTCTATGACTTTATTCTTACCAAGCACTTTCTGCAGTTACAGTTTTATTTCATTTATCCAGAAATAATCATAGTTTCTTAGAGGCATCTCTATGCTCTTTAAATATTTTCAAATCAAGCCCAATGCTGAACTAACAAACATTTACAAATAAATGTTCTGCAAACTGAAAAGAAAATAGTTTAAAAACAATCCCCCAAATAAGTTCATATTTAATCTAACTACCAACAGTTTTCCACGGTAGCTCTAAATCGGTAATTATGTTGACCTGAAAAAAAAGAGAGCCTATTTAATATGCATACATACAAATAATTATTCACACTGCATTTGATTTACATACGTACAAAAGAACCACTTCCCACTTTCAAAAGTGGCTCAACACTTATGGTATTTTAACTGCCCTAATTACTGTTGAGAGAACATAATTAGAAGCACTGATCACATTGTCAACAGCTAACCAGTTGCAGCCCTGTCTGGGGGCCTGATCCTGCTCCGGTTGAAGTCAGTGTGGGCTAGCACTGATTGCAGGAGGAGGCTGAGGCCCTTCTTGCCACCTGAATCTACTGGAATCTAAACGTTTTAAACAACCTGGGTACGCTGATGCAGCCACACCAGAAGCCCCACTCCTTACATGTGTGTATCAATTTCTATTTCCGTAAGCTTTCTCTATTTTTCAAAGCCGAACAAAGAGAGTAATTTTTTCCCCAGCAAGGCTTCTATACCACTTAAACACTTAGCACTGAGTCAGAATTCATAACTTTTTCCAAAAGAGAAATAGTTTAGTAATTAAAACAGATATTGACTAAAGCCCGCTTCCTTGAATACCAAACTTTATTAGATTATTATGCGTTGATGCCTAATTTCCATTGGCAACTTTTAAAGTAGCTCCTTCCCTCCCTGCCGGCCCCCCTCCTCCCTCCTTCTTTCCCCCTAGCAAAGTGCTGGGAATCCTCGATACCCAATAGTCAATATTTGGTTTGCCTGTCATATTCCTGGAGCTCCCCTCCATACAAACCTGTGTTTCTCATCCTTCGCTGTACTACTCTCATACATATCACTTCACATGATGATGGAAACTCGGGGCATCTTAGCAAGTTGCTGAAATCTGAGCTTCTGCTTGTTTTCTCAAGTCTTGGACAAACATAACTTTAGGGAGAGCTGAACATAGGCATAAAGAAAGAGGAGCCTGCATTTTCATCTTCCTTTCATCTCAGTCATTCAGTCAACCATTCAGTGCCCTATTCAACAGAGCTTTTCATTATGCAAAAAAATGCTAATCCTTTTCCGATGCTTTCACACTTGTATAAACCCCCATTCCTTCGACTGAAAAGCAATTATATCAGTTTACCTTTCTGTCAAAAACAGGATTAATATTCCAATACCAGAATCTCCTTTATTTTCCTATCTTTTGCTTTAGGAAACTAGAGATTATTAGTGGAGGTATTCCTTAGAGCAAGAATACATTATTTTAAATATGATTATTTTAGCCAAAGCAAGAGGGGTGAGGGGGAGGGGGAAGAAAAAACTTCAGTTGCTGCGGAAACTCTTTTCAGTGACAGAACTGACCTTCCCTTTGCAGAGGCCTGAATAGAATGAGCCTCACTCTGGTCTATTAATCAGAAACAAATTATGAAAGAATGTGGCTGGACTGGTTGACACTATCCTGTCTTGGGAGACTCAGTAACAGCCTAGTAACAATGTCCTCTTCATGGGTAATGAACAGCCATGACAAATGGGGCAGAGAAACTATTTATTTGCATATGCAAATTCTCACACAAGGGAAACATGTACAAACAAGTGTCATTGTAAGGTGGATTAGGCAAACAACGCTTTCTTTTTAGGACATTCTGCAGCCCAGAACATTAGTCAGCACAATTAAACCAGTCTCCATGGAGACTAATGAAATTTCACCATGGTATGAGTTAAATTAGATAGCTAGTTATGTGTTTTCACAATCCAACTTGAAATCCATTATTGTTTCAGAACAATACAGCAATTGTGCCTGGCTGATCTTTGCCAGCTCAACAAGCTCCTAAGTTGACAATTTGCATATGTTAATATAATTAAGCACTAATTACATGAAACTTGTACATATTCACATGCACTTTCCCTGGGCGCTTCTCAGTTTGAACCTTGGCCAAGTCTTTAACCCTTTGAATGAATTTGGAGCAGCAAAGCTCTGCCTTCTGGGTACAGCCCCAAGGCAGATGCAGAAAAGCTCTTCATTTATAAACACAAAGCTTAACCTGGCTTCTCATATTTCTATCAACAAGGTTAGAAAACATTTTTGTATGTGTTGGGGTAGGAGAAAGGGGTGTGTGTGGGGGGGGTGATGGGGAGGGAGCTGGAGTGTAAATTCTTGAGAGACCCAGCTCTGGTACCCTTTTTGCATATGGAAACACAAATGTTTACCCACACAACAGGTTACGAACGTATGTATTACCGTGGTCACAGGTCCTTCAAGACCTGAACTGTCAAAAACTAGACTGGGTTTTACGTCAGTGCTCTCAGAACCACAAAAATGGGAATGAGATAAGGAAAAAAGAGCAAGCAGTAACTAATGAGCTTTACATAAATATATGCAGAGGCAATTAAGCAGTGTTAATTACTATGACAGCAGTTAATTGAATATAATTAGATATTTTAAGCTACTGACTAAGGCATAGTTAAGATTAATTTTATTGAGATTAATTGTAAATAAGAATAGATTAACTCTGTGTTTTGACAGGCATAAAAAGTAGTTCTGCAAATTAACTAGGAGAGCAGAAACTAGCACAAAAATCATATATTATTTTAATGTCACACCTCAGAATCATCTGCTCAATAAACATGACTTTTCAAACCCAAACAGACAGGAATCTTGAAGAAAAACAAACAGCTTGCAGAGATTAAAGAGCCTTTTGTCCTTTTTCATGTGCATTTCTTTTAGCAGACTAAATTAAGCGAGTCTGGTGTACGTTTTTAGGAAGGAACATTTCACACTGAATGGAAAAAATGTTCTATCACATATGAAATTCATGCAGCTGTGCGGAACTTGGTCCAGATGGTCTAAGACTATAAAACAACACTAAATGATAGACAGTAGGGCCTTCCCAAGATTATGTGATAAAGTCACAACCTCATATTTTGACCTAAATTTTCTGTCATGTATTGTTTCCTTCCAGATCAGATAGTTCCATTTTAATTTTTAACTGATCCTGAATATTCAATGGAAACTCTTAATAAACATTGCTGATAAGCATCTGAGCAGAAATCATAAAATATTTACAAAACGCCCCTTAGCTTCATTAAAACAATGCTGAATCCGAAGTGCAGAAAACAGTGCCCTGGCTCTCTCCACAATACTAAACCATTCACACCACTTAGCTTAAATAGGCAAAAATTCCTCTTTTTAAATATGCTCCAAAGAAAACCCAAAACACATCCTACCAGCAGATTAATTCATGCATGCTGTTTAAGAAAATTAACAACGAGGCTGAAGAATGCTGAACAAATCACTAATAAGAAAGGAGCTTCAATTGATTTTGAAATAAATCAATAGGTGATTAACACAATATTTTTAAAGCAGTAGAATGTATATATATTATATAAACATATATATTATATTTTCAATACCTTTTTAGCTCTTAATCGAACAAGGGCTTTACAACAGTGAGCATGTCCCTATATTGACTATCAACTTCTTTGGAATGCCTTTAGTCTTTTATAACGAAAATCCAAAAACGGTCTGTGAAACAAGGCTACTACAAGCCATTCTGCAGTGAAAGATTTTAAATCATCCAGCCTCTTCTAATAGACTTGAGACTTATTGAGGTAGAAACCATAAAAAATGAAGAAGGGAAATTTAATCCCTGAAATATTGATTTGCACATTAATATCATATAGGCAGAGGGCAATTTGGCTTCATGGAAATGACACATTGTCGACCCTTGGTGAAGTCAGAGCCAATCTAACTGCTGAACATGTCTGAATCTCAAGAGTTATTAAGGGCTTCCCTTCTTGCCTTTATGACTTTTCTTCAGCCTACCAATGCAATCTTAAATGTATTATCTTTAAGAAATAATTGTAAAACCTCAGGGGTTTTCCAGTTAATGGAAGGGAGGCTAAACCACATCAGATTCTGAAATGCAACATTAAACCCTTGCAATCAACAAAACCACCTCAATTCTCATCCATCCAGTGCAGGATCTAATATTGTTATTAGAGATAATCAAATTTCATTGTGTAAATTTAGGCTCATGGTCAGAATGGAAGCAGTAAATTCTGCAATATTAAACAGTGATTTTTCTCGGCCCCCTTTATATGTTCTTTGCTGGAGCACCATCTTCACAAATAAACCTAAACTACTCAAAAATCGAGGAACAAACCTGTCTTCCTAATCTGAAAGATGCACGCAGTGCCATTTATCATCTCCACAGCTTTCCTTTAGTTTTAACTTGATCTAGCGGGTAAGTTTCATTTTAGAGAATAATAAAGCAGTATCACTGCATAAACCAAACAGCAGGTACTATTACTGTGACTTACACAGATGGTTTACCTGACCTTTCTTTGTTCCTTGGGTAGGTTTCACTTTTGCAGATTTACGACTTTTCCCTCTATATTTCATTGAGCCTCTATGTTCATTATCACAAAAATGAAAACTACTGAATACATGTTTATGTTGACAAAGTCCAAAAAGCCCACAACTAAAGGATAAAGAGATGCTACGATGCACTGTGTGGATCTCTAGATCGTACACTATAAATATTCAAGCACAGATAGCACGAATAACTGAATAATCCTGGTGAGCCCCAGCTCTGGAGCCAGGTGCAAGAGGTTAAAACAGCTGGCTAGCCATCTTTTATTTTGTGTGCCTTCCTACCGGCTGAAACCACAAACCCTGAAAACTAGCAGATATTCCCCCAAGGTTGATTGTCTGATTTTTTTTTTTTTTCCATTTCAACCAGTTTAGTAGGATCCCCCAGTCGAGAAAAGAGAGAAACTCCTTAAATACAGTCAGTTGAATAGGAAGTGGAGCAATGATGATTAAGGCTCTTCCCCCCACACACATACACACCCCAACCTTCAACCCCCCGTTTATTTCCACAATCTTCTTTGTGCACCTTCCCATCCAAATGTTTGTATTCCTTATTTCAAAGAAAAGCACTCCGGATCGTTCTGTCAGTTTTGCCAGTAAATACAAAGTAAAACAAGTGTTGATGGCACTGAGAGTGTTACATACCCAGGCTGTGTTTTTGCATTGCTCTCAATGGAAGCGATCGATGCCCATGTCACAGTCGCGTCCCAATCGCAGCCAAGTCTCTGCCTCAATCTAACCAACAACAGGCAGGGCTGCAAAGGCTTCTCACTACCTCTTCCATCCATCCACCACCAAACTAAAAATATAATGCTACATATGATCTTTTTAAACACTCCACCACCGCTCCTAAGGATCGAGCCACTGCAAATCCAGGGGAAACACAATTGGAAAAAACAAAAAAAAAAAAAAAGCCACCATCAAAAAAAAGCAAAAAACCAAACCCTCACAGCAACCACCCCAAAAGCACTCGATCCCTCTCTTTCCACTTTCTTTCTCGACCTCCTTCTGCCAACTACATAATCCTTGATTAAAAACGGAACAAGGCTAATAAAAGAAAATTAAAAAAAAAAAAAAAGAAAAAAAGAGAGGAGGACGGAATGGAGCCGAGGAAATGCAACTGTCAGAAAACGGGATGGTCAGACTTCCTGAGTGAACCTGCCTGTGTCTGGCTTAATGTAAATCCACCATCTTCAGCCTGGCAAGTTGTCTTTTGGTTGGGCTTTTTTTTTTTTTTTTTTTTTTTTTTTTTTTTGGTGGGGAGGGGGGTGTTATGTTTGCGATCTCTGCCTTGGTACCTAAGGAGGAAGAGGAGGAGGAGGAGGGTGTGTTATTGAATGGTGGCTAAAGCCTCCTCGGGACGGCGCTGAGGTGAAACAGGCTGAACCCGACTGATGTGCCTCCTCTCTCGGTTGGACCCACTGCCCTAAGCAGCCGATGAGAGACCCCCGGCCGCCCGGCTCGCAGGTAACAAAAGAAATACCAACCCGTGCGTTTTCTGCTGCGCTGCTGGGGAGGCTGGGGGGGGAGGGCGGAGGGGGGAAGAAGATGCAGGAAGGGAGGAGTGGAGGGGAACCGCCGTAAGTTGGCATCGGATGGGGGGAAAGTTTATTAGCATTTTTGCAGGAAAATTCATGTAAGGCAAAACGGGGAAGCTAGGACGAGTCTGCCATTAGCCGCCGTGATGGGAAGGGATGCACTTGATTCTGGCACGAGCAGTTAGATACAGCAGGAGCCGAACTGCCTTCTCGTTGTTTATGAGCTTTTTTTTTGCTTTTTTTTTTTGTTTGTTTGATTGGCTGGGATTTTTTGTAGGGTTGGGGTTTTTTTTTCCTTTTCTTTTAAACATCTTAGTCCTCGGTTAAAAATAAATAAATAAAAAACGAGACGCCTGTCCCGCAAAACAACCGCCTCCCCTCCCTTTCAAAAATCTCAGAAAGGCTGCGCCGAAAGCCCTGCCCGCTGCGAGGAGCCTTTCCTACGGCGCGGAGCGACACGGCACGGCACGGCACAGCAGGGATGCCGGGGGCTCCGCCGGCGTCCAGCCAGCAGCTGCCCGAGGCAGAGGCAGCCGCGCATCCCCGCCAGCGGGGCCGCGCCGCTCCGCGCCGTGCCGGGCCGCCTCCCCGCGCCGCGAAACTGACAGGGAGGCAGGGCGCGCTCCTAACGGGCTCCTCTTCCTCCTGCTGCCAGAGACGGCAGCCAGCAGCGATCCCCCTGCGCGCACACACACACTCACACCCGCACAGCCACCCCTGCCTCTGATCCTGAGAAACCTACCTGCAAAATAAAGGGGGGGAGTGTGGGGGGGAGATAGGGGAAAAAGCACCCCACACCTTCTCCTGTACACGCGCACGCAGTCAGGGTCTCAACTGCCCTGCTGGCATTCCCCCCCACCCCACCCCCCCCCCGCCCGAAAGCGAAAGTTTGGGAGGCCGAGGGGGGTGGAGATGGGGAGGAGAGGGAAGGAGGGTGGGAGAGAGGAATGCGCCTTCAAAAAGCACCTCAAAGTTTTGGGGGGACCGAGATGCGAAACGAGACTGCGAGCTGTGAAGGGGCTGGCAAGAGATGACTTCTGACAGCCGTAACGTCTTTCCTAATCTGACAGTATTTTCCCCCTCCCCGAGCTCCCTACTGAAAAAAAAAAAAAAAAAAAGCGAAATAAAAAGTGGGGTCACCCCCCGAACCTCTTCTGCAAACTGAGCAGGGTCCTCCGCTGAATCCGAAAGTTACATCCCGAAAGAGAAAAAAAAAAAAACCCAAACCCACAGCACCAAGCCAAAACAACAGAAAAATTATACACAAACAAAACGTAACCCCCGGAATAAAAGAGAAAAGGAGAGGGAGAAAGAAAGAAGGGAGAGAGAAAAAGCAGCCCCTCCTTCCCAAATGAGAGCAAATACTGTACCTAAAAATGGGGAAACAGGCAGAAAAAGGGGGGAGAGAGAGAGGGGAGAGATACATGGGATCTGGGGATGTGAGTGTGTGTGTGTATGTGAGAGAGAGAGAAAAAGGCACAGAGAGAGGGAGAGAGAGAGAGCGAGCGAGAGCGAAATATCAAAGATTGTGCAAGATCAGCCTGGAAAGATAATCGATACTCGACCTAAATTTAACACAAACTACTCAATAAAAGTTAAAGAAAAAACTTACTTTCCATTTCCCCTCGCAGTTCCTACTGGATCTTCGCCTCTTTTTTTTGTTTTGCTTTATTTACTTAACAGCTGATCACATCCAAGTAAACGAGAGAAGGTTCATTAAAAAAATAATAAAAAAAAATAATCCTCCAACTTTATTGGGTGAAAATAAAAATGATTGAGCAAGAAGTGGGGGGCATGGAGCGGTCCTTTGGGGTCCGGGAGTTGTTAAAGCATGTGCCGACCGCGGTCTCGCTGTTTGGTTGTGAAGGGGTTGGGAAAAGGAGGAAAGGAAATGAAAATCCGATATGTCTTTATTCTGCTAATTATTATCGTTTTAGCCCTGTTTAAAAAAATGGCTGATTAAGTTGAGTGCGCATGTCTTTGTGTGTCTATTCCCGATATGCACTCTGGGAATGAGAGAGAGAGAGAGAGAGAGGAGAGAGAGAGCGAGAGAGAGGGAGAGAGAGGGAGAGGGAGAGGAGAGGGAAGAGGAGAGGGAGAGGTGTAATTAGTGAGGTGATCAACATTCTCCGGGCTGCAAATGACGCGCAGCCCCGGAGCCGGGGAAGCCGGAGCTGCCGCGGCTGCCGAGGGCTCGCCGGGGCTGCGGGAGCCACAGAGCCAGCCCAGAGAAGAAGGGGCAGCAGAAAAGAGCTCATGGATACAAACACAAGTCTGCAAACTTCATTAGTAACACAGACACACACGCACAGGCACACAAAGTAGATGGCTAGGGAAAATTAAAAAAAAAAAAAAAGGGGGGGGGCGGGCGGCAGACTTGCTCCTTTAACTGTTCGGGAACTTAAAAGAAACGGGTCCAAATTAATTATTCCATCAGGGAGATATTTCTTGCTGTCTGTCTGTCTTTCTGTCTTTCTTTCTCTTCCCTTTTCTCTCTTTTAATGGGGATTTAATGAAAAATGTATGTTGGCAATGGGATAATGAACGTACGACACCTCTGTAAAAGGAAAGATAATATATCTAAGATAGGAAATAACTGCCCATACAGAGATAAAGATGGATTTATTTACACATGCATACACACACACACACACACATGCAGCAAGCTCACATCCCACATCGTATTTACACATATGCACATAAACTCCACATACACACAGCCACACAAAACATAACACGCTTTATTGGGTGGCCGCCATGTAATTGCTTGGAGAAATCAACAAAGTAAAAAAGCAAAGCCTCCCAGAATATACAATATCATCTGTAAACAGCCTTATCAAAATGAAGTAAATATCAGACCAGGGAAAGACTCTCTTTGCATACAACACAAGTTTCATGCATATACATGCATCGTCTTCCACTTTTCCTACAAGTATTGATATTTTATTAATATTTTATCTACTATATTTTACCAGACGCATTTAATTCTTGGGGGGCGGGGGGGATTATTATGATGAAAACTAGGGTAAAACGTACAGATGTCATTATAAATCGGAATCTTCTACAAATATTTTCCTGTGTGGGATTTAAGAAGATTGCTTCTCATTTGAAAATCTAATTATCTTAACCTAATACTGCAGATGTGAATATGACTGACACTTTCATTAAAAGATAATTAACTAAAACTAGGAATAGACATACTTTAAAATACCCCCTACTGAAGATAAAAACATGACTATTCAAAGAGCATCCGAATACACCGCAGGAACACGTGCAGATTTTTGATAATGCTATTCCAGAAATGGGTATACCAGAAATGGTCACTAAGTCACAGTTACATGCAAGAGATATTTACAGTACCAAGGACCCCGTGCAGGTGAACCATAACCTTAGAGCTGACATGCCTTTGAAGTTCGTGATTCCTGCGATACGTGTCAAAACCTTGTCTTAGGCCTTAAACACCAAAAACCAGCAGGACGGTTTTATCACAACCTTCCATTAAAAGCGCGCACACACAACAACAAGCCAGCAAAAAAAACCCCTGGATGGCAGAAATATGCACCTCTCTGGGCCCTAAACCTTCCACTTCAGAAGAACATTTTGCAAGTACTGGAACTAACGCTAACAGGAAAATCCCCACCTGATGATGAATTAAAGCTGCCCTTAAGGAAGCACAGGCCAGTGTCAGGGAACCGAGTTGCTAAAAGCAGATGTTTAAGGTCAGAGTGAAGGTCCTGATAGTTTTGGAGGAAAAAAAAAAAAAGAAAAAAAAAAAGAAAGAAATAGAAAAGAAAAAAGAGCCTGCAGAAAAGGGAGGAAAAGACAGACAAATAAAAAAAATCCCCAGTCTGAAAGTACAGCTATTCCAAAAATTGGAGCCTGCCAATAAAGCGGAGAACATAGAAGGAGCCCTACCCCAATCCAGAGAAACCTTACTTCAAACTTCAGGAAAATCTCCAGGACTCGAACTTAAGGAAAAGTCAGGGGCACTTGAGGGTTCGTGGGAAGAACTTTATTCCTTTTTCAACCCTCACCTAAGCATTACACCAGCTCATCAGTGAAAAAAAAATGTGACCACATGTATGCAGATTTCCACAGGCACTGCACCCTGTGAATGAAGGTAATAGGGAAACTAGCGATATTCTGCATCGGTGTTTACAGGGTGGAAAAAATGCAAACAAAGAGTGAAAATGAAATCTCTGAAACCCGTTTACAGTTATCAGATTGAGAGGGTATGATGGAAAGAGGGCTTTTAGGCTTAAATTGTAGACGAAACAGGACTCTGAGATAGAAGGATGCATTGTCCATTCAAGTGCATGCCTGAAGGATGGTAACACATTTCCTAAGACTGAAGACAATTAAATACAATGTGATGAAGAAACACCTGAGAACAATACATCTATTTCAAATTCAAGAGAAGAAACACGTATACTTAATGTCACAGAAGAATAAGGAAACAAAGATAATTTAGTTTTAAAGTCGTCCCCCCTCACATCCCCCACCACCTCCTTTATTCCTAGTGCTTTTTTCCTGGTGAAACATCAATATCATTAATGTCATTAATGTCAAAACACCAAACGTCAGAACAGTCAAGTCATTCTTTTTTGGCTGTAGATTTTTCCCTTTCTCTCTTCTTGGAGGGGGATACAGGTTTATGGTGTTCTTGAGTTACAGCTAAAGGAACAAAGGGGGGGCGGATAGAGGCAGGAATTGCGAGAGGAGAGTCCACAATTTTCAGGGTTTCTTCTGCCACTGTTTACTGTCCTTCCTGACATTTAAAATCTCTTTTTCTTTCTTTCTTTCTCTCTCTCTCTCTTTCTCTCTCCCTAAAAATAGTAGCTATCAGGAAGGGAGGGGATATAGGGGGGGTAAAAACAAACAAAAAAAGGTACTACGGGATGTTAACAGTTTAGAAGGAACCCGGGGATCGCCACGTAGCTAGGAAAAATCGAAGGAGGTTAATTCCGGGAGGCAGCAGCAGCAGGTTTGTGGGATGTGATAAGAGCGGAGCGCGGCGCGGGTTGGGGGGAGGCAGGCGAGGAGGACCCAGGGCCGGCCGGCGCGGCTGTGGTGCGAGCCGGCGGGCGGCGGGCGGGCTCCCCGGCGGCGCGGCCCGGCTCGGCTCCCGCTCCCCTCTCTCCTCCCTCTCTCGCTCAGCTGATCGCCCCCGAAGACTCTCGCCTAACCTCTCAGCTCCTCTCCTCTGGTCTCGGCGGACCCCCCGCCCACCTCCTCCGAACTTCTCCTGCAGGCACCGTTACACATTTTGGGATTTTTTCGAGCCTCCTGTTGAAACCAGAAAGAGCTCTTGATAGTGACGTTACGTTTCAAAGAGAGGGAAGGGGGAACATAAATAAATAAATAAATAAATAACACCACTATCCCCCCCCCAGCCCCCCCCTACACCCCCAACAGCTTTCTGTCCTTCCACCACCTCCAGCCTCAGCCTTAAGGAAAAGTTATTGGCCTGGGCGAGACGGATCTGGTGGGGGCCAAAGCCCGAGGCTGACCATTCTTTAATAGACAAAGAAATCCCAGCCCAAACCGGGCTCTGTTACACCACGTCTCTCCGCCAAGCTCATTTCACTCCCTAAATCTGCGCTGCGGACACACAGGGGCACAAGGATCTGCATAATTACAGCCACAGCCGCTCCCCTTTTTAATAAACCGACATAATTCCCTAATAAACGTCCCCTTCCCCCACCTTCTCCTCTCCCCAGACCCCAACCCAAGGGAAAGGGGATCCGTGTCTTTTTACTGCGTTCCCTAAGTCTATAGATGAGCTCAGTTTGAAACGAGGTATTACAAGATTTCAGTGTTACAGACCCTTTATCTGAGCTACAGACACTTTCAGATCCCCAGCCCCCACCTCCTCTCCTTTTTGTTGTCTCTTCTCCTCCCGGGGGCTATTTGACAAAGGCAGTGTGTTAACTAACATTTTTGTTTAACTCAGCAACTTCTTCTCAAAACATACTTAAACCTGATAACAATCTCTTGTACTTTTCCCCCCCCTTTTTTTCTTTTTCTTTTTCTTTTTTTTTTTTCCTCCCCGAGATGAAATTGACTCTGAACCCAAAGCGTTCGGCTATTAATTATTTCTTTCTTCGCAGGTATCACGTATACAAATCTATTGTTAATTTACAACGCCCCCCCCCCCCCCCATCAAACACATTCCAGTACACACTAAAAAAGGCGGGGGGGGGAGGGGGGGGCGGGTAGGGAAGGGATGAGGGAAAGAAAACAAAAATCCACGATCTGATTCCTGGAAAGTTTTGCTCGAAAAAGAAATAAAACAACAATAGCATATTACATTTCAGTTCTGCCCTCACTGCCCCAGATTTGGCATTCACCTACTGAAAGTGCGTCTAACGAGCAGTGACCTAAGAGAAAAATCACAGCCGCATAGTATAGACATCTCGCTGAGATTTTGAGCTAAATAGTGCCGTTCCCGATTGGCTTTTTTGTTGTTGCTGTTGTTATTTTGGCTGGAGCCGCACAAAAACGCGCACCCGGACGTTACTATAAATAAAAGCCTTCCAGGTCTAAGTCTGCTGCCGGCGTTTCCTCCGGAGCCTTAACAGCCCTTTTTCAGCTCCTTTCTTGGGCAGATCGCGGGGATTAAATGCCCTGAACCTGAGCTCCTGGCCTTGGATGGGAAGGGAAAGAAAAAGGGAGAGGGAGAGAGAGAAAGGAGAGGGTGAAGGAGCCAGGCGCCCTCTGGGCTTTCAGAGGTCAGCGCTTTGACAGTGCTTTGACCTCCCTCCCCTCCCGGCAACCACCCCAGTGTTTATAAACAAAAACAGTCAGGACTAGCCCCAAACAATAGCAATTCACCAACTTCACAGGCACTTCACTAGCTCTTATGCAAATCAAGGAAAACGACCGCTTACCGCCGCTCCCCCCCCACCCCCCCATCCCCTCCAGAAAGCCCAAGAGCATATTTCCAGCAGTGATATATCCAGGGGAAAAATTTTACATTCTATCCTGGAAAAGGACAAAAAGAGACTTCAGAAATAAAACGGTTCTGGGAGAAAGACAGACAAAAAGGGAGAAAAAGCCAATAAAACTACCGATCTTCCTGCAGAAAGAGGAAAGTTATGAAATATTTATACCTAAATCCAACAATCCACAGTGCCAATAAAACAGGAATCTTTGTTGTGTAGACAATATGCTAAACTACCTCTGCGACAAACAGCGATTATAAAGCAACCAGGAAAAGTTATTTTCGCCCAAGGAGCCAAGTTTTCAAAGAAAACGTGTGGATTTTACAGCTAAATAAAAGCCACCACTTCTGTGTTATCCGTAAAAACTACACATAAATTAAAAGCACCGTTAAAAGGAAAAAAAAAACCTTCCAGCAAGCAAGCAGCACATCTGATCTGACTTACAAAAAAGTATAATTAAAACCATCTTTAATTACAAAAAGCAGCAAGCGAAAACTAAATGAATCAATGCTTTCTCCCCAAAATGTTGTCCGCCAAGGTACAGAAATGATAGTTCTATAGTCCAGCATTAAAGCATAACGGAAACTCCACAGTTCAGGAATTGATTACGCGATAAGGATAAAAAAAAAAGAAAACCCGTAAAAGAAAAAAAAAAAGATCCTAATGATTTTCAAACTTTTGTTTAAAATGATGAAGATCAGAAAAGGTTGGAGGAAAAGTTAAAGGAAATATACCTCAAGAGAAAAAAGACCATCTCCTTTTCTTCTTTGTCTATCAGTCTCCAGTTAAAGCATATGGAAAATGTTTTCAAAATGCCTAGATTTGGCACATTGTCATTGCAAAGAGAGGAGCGCAGTGATGCTGTTATAGAAAATGGGAAATAAATTCAGGATTGGGTGCTGCCTCCTTCAATGCGGATTTATCTAAGTTTAATTTAATATTCCGCAATCACTGTATGATCGCATATAATTCACCAAGATTTTTAAGGGCTTTGCCTAAATATCTTGACCACAGGCACAAAGTAATTTAATCAGATTATTTCCTTCTTTTATTTGTGTTTATTTTTCTCATTAGAAACACTTTAAATTGCAATTGTAAATAACAGAAATGATGGAATATTAGGTTTAGGGTGAACAAATGCTCAGAGAAGGTATTAACTTTATTAAAATCATTCTGAACGTAAAATCAAAAAGCACAAAATGGTTGTTTGTAAAACACTAAACCTTTAATCGATTTATTGGCATTCCGATCGATTAGATAAACGGAAATCTATAGTAAACATAAAAGCATTTAAAATATTTTTCTCTCATTTATAAACAAAACTTTTCTTTTCAGTAGAAAAAATGATTATCAAACGACTAACAGGAAATTCTTCAGATATCAAATTACGATAATAAAATTATTTCCACATGGAAAGGGATAATGACAATGATGATAGTAATTATAATAATGAATAATTCAACAGTCCTTTGACATATATGGAAGAGCCTCGTTCAAAAACAGCTTTTGAAGGGGGCTACTTTTAGGGAATTTTTAAATAAAATTGAATTTTGAGGCTGAAGTGCTTAGATCAAGTGACAGTTTAGGTGCAAGTGCGAAACTTGCGCTAATTTTTTCTGCGTTTTTCAGGCGGGAGAGTTCATTTTGACATCGCCTTTTAAATTAAGTTACCACTTATTAGCAGGAAATAAGTATGTAAATATCTATGCTACCTCTGAAAATCGGGGGGGGGGGTGTGTGCGGCGGCGTTGAGGGAGGGGAGGAGGGGGGGGATTGTGTCTTCACGCCAGGGAGATGGGGTTCCTTTACCTTATAATTTAAACGATTTGCCTAGCTCGCAGTGTACCTTCCAGATTACAGGAAAATTCTGCAAGCAATAATGTATGTGACCATTTAAGTGAAAGAACACAATTTATTTAGGGGTGGAGGGTGGGGAACTGCAAGCCGGAGAAATGCAGCAATCAGAGCTTGTGGCATTCTGGCTGCGCGAAGAGGAAGTGTTGCTGTAACGGGTATTATGTTTATTTGATAAAGAAAATCAATGAAAGTGGCTGTAAAGTAGTTAGTGAGGCGTGTGTTTGGGACTCGGGTTGAATAGTGACTCCAGCGGGCTGGTCGATGAGCTCTAAGAGCTCTGGAAATCTAACCTAACCCTCAGAGTGAGCTCTCTCTCACTCAGTGCTGCACCTTCCCTGGGCTGGGAGACTTCAGTCCTTGTCTCCTCCCTCTGTCTCCTTCCCTCTCTCCCCGCATCCCTCCCTCCGTCCCTCCTTCCCTCTCTCATAGTTTTCCGATCCCTCTTTCCTTCTTCCCATCCGCTCCAACTATTCCCTCTCCCAGGTTTATTTGATCTCCTTAATCTCTCCCTTTCTTTCTCTCTCTCTCTCACTTGCTTTCTTCCCATCTCTGCCGTAGCTGTTTCCTCCCTATTCAGCTGGTCCTCTTAAGTTTTCCTGTACTCTTGGAGCCTTCCTCCTCCTCTAATTCTCTTCCTTCTCTCTGAGGTCTCCGTATTACTAAGTTTTCTTCCAGCCTTTTTCGCATCTGTCTTCACCAGCCAAATTTATCTCTTCTTTTGGATTGGTTCCTCCGGACATGTGCTATATTAGTAATTATCCCTACTCATGACGAAGAGATGAGCGCACCACTCTCCTCAGTTGGGATATTTTAAACATTGGCTCATCTTCAGTGGTGCTTTATTTTAGACCTTCTGCAGCTATTTCCCCCTTTTCTCCCGCTAATCTTCATTACCTCTAATTTACAACAGAAATGTTTCTCCTCCTCCTTTTCATTTCCTACTTTACAATTTCCTTTGGGGTTTCTAAATAGTAGTATGTCCTTTGCATTTCCCTGCCCCCATGTCTTTCACTGTTTCTCTCCAGCTATTTACCCGGTTGCTAGAGGAATATTTCTTTCCTTAACAAGTTTATCTCCCTGTCTTTCAGCCTCAGACTATAAAAAAAGCGGGAAAGAAAGGGGGGGGGGGGGGGGGGGAGAAAAAAAAAAGTTGAGCTTGTGTCTCTTTTCTGCGAAGTAACTTGGTTTCAAAGTTCTGGTTTGGATTATGTGTCATTATCTATTTTCCCTTATCGCATCCCCCGTTGCCCTCCCCACCCCCCTTCGCTAATAACATCTTTAGTGTGGTCAATGTTAAATATGGCAGATCACTGAAAAACGCTTCCTCTTCAGCTCTCTGCTGGAATTCATTACTTGCCCCACTCTTCCCACCGCGCGGTGTCTGCGGGGCCTGGCGCGGCCCGGTGCGCGGACCCCCACGGAACCCCCGCGCTGCTGTAGCCCCTGCGGACGCGGAGATGCGCAGCGGCCGCTTCCAGCTGCCGCCCCCCCACCAGCCCCCCGCCTGCCCGCCCGCAGCCGCCGGGCAGCGCCCCCGAGCCGCGGAGCCAGCGCTATGGCAACCCCGGCGACCGCGCGGGGACCGTCCGCTGCGCTCCCGCGGGGCTCCGCGGGCGTAGGAGCAACGTCGCCTCGGGCGAGGGCGGCCCAGGGCAGGCAGCCCTCAGGGTGGGGTGGTGGTGGTGGTGTGTGTGGGATGGAGGGGGTGTCCGTCCTCTCCGCGGGCCCGGCAGGTGCGAGGGCTCCGCGGCAGAAGCGCGCTCCGCGCTGGAGGGCGCAAACTCTAACCCTCGCTGCGTGACCTCCGCTGGCGACGGCAGCATCCCCTCCGCGGGGAGGTCAGCTTTCCCAGCTGCTCTACCTGCCCTCGTTTGTCTGGAGGGCAGAAGGTGTGATTTGGGGTCTGGGTCTTCTCTCTCCCCCCGCCCCCCCCCCCCCCCTTTCTTTTTCTTTCTTTCTTTATTTTTTTCTTTTTTTTTTCCCTTAGTGTGTCCTGACTGTCTGGAGCGGGATCTAGATGAGGGATCCCCCCTGGCGAAGTCACTCATGTGCTGCTGGCTATGACACATGCCATGTGTGTCGCCTTTGTATGGCCCTGGTTGGGCCACATGCACTTAGCCTGCAGTTTATTGCAGGATTTGCTTTTCGCCTGTGTGTAGTGAGAGCCGGAATAAAACAGCGTTTCAAAAGGTACCACTGGAGTTGACGTTTCAAGCCTGCTCTGGGTTTTAAATAAACCTTAACCCGAGGAAATGATTGTTCCAGGTTAAATGGCCCTGCCCTGCCCTTTGTTTCATTATTTGGGTTCTTCTGTTTAGTTCTTGTGACAATGCTTTTTACAAAGCCGGAGGAAGGAATCTAATTTATTAATTTCATCCATGCTGATGGAAACATTTTCACTGTTTTACATATGGCTGGAGTTACATTTAGATTTACTTTTTCTTTATAGGTTATTCTCATATGAAGCGAACAGAATGGGCCCGATCCTGCCAGTCCCTTCTTGAGTGAGTGTAAACGTCATTCTGGCCCGTTGTCAGAAACTCTCTTCTGTAAGGGCCTACGTTTGTTATGAAGTCTGATAAAATGGCTCTACCTGTTCCAGGCACCTACCCGGCTGCCTAAAAAAAATGTTGTCACCTAGCTTATATAACTCTGGTTTGCTAGAAGTGTGCAATATATTTGTTTGCTCGTTTGGGTTTTTTTTTTTTAACTAAGCCTCTAATAGCTATAACTTTCTGCTTTGCTTAAACGTGCTTCAGGGAGGAATGATAGATTCTACTTGAAATGTTTTGCAGTACTGACTCAGGCACAAATGGAAATGAATATTTTAGATAGTTTCAGACAAAACACAACTCCCGGACAAGGCAAAAAATATAATCCAAAAGTCTTATTGACTAAAACCCAACATGGAACTGTACATTTTACAAATATGTGCCCAGGAACTTAGACTGTTAAATTCTGTCAATATCTCCATCACCCCTGAAATTATTGCTCACCTATATCCACAGTGACCCCAAATTGTCAGAGAGAAAGCCTGCCAGTTGTAAATCCACACGGGGCTACAACAGGATTGCAATTTATTATAAAGCAGAAATGTTACTGAAGGGAAAATTGGTGCCTATTCCCAAGTCCACACCTGAAAGGAACACACTTTCCAGAAATAAAGATCTTACAGAGGATTGTTTAGCAATTCTTGTGAGATAGAATAATCATATTTGGTAGATTATGTTCATGCTGAATTCATTTGAACCCACTATGAATGTTTTTTAATATTTTTGGTTTTTTTAAAAAAGAGACCACTGAAATTCAATAGCAACTTGAAAAAACTAAAAGATACACTTGACTTGCAGACTTTATGCGTGATAGTACATTATGGAATAGTCAGGATGGAGATACACTTTTTCCTCCTTTCTCCAAAATGATCTTGCTTGGAATAATATTCTTGCTTCCCTCTGAAACTATATTAATGAGTTCAGAAATATATTTGATGTAATTTAAAAGAGGAAACGAAGGACTATTATAACCCTAAATTTAAAAGCACGCTTTAATACTCCAAAAGACAAATACAGAATATATGTATTCTGGGGGGAGATCTTGTATATGATGTGGAAAGAGCTTATTTTAAACAAGTGTCTATGAACATTCCTTCAGATGACAGTGCACACTGTAGTTAGTCATAGGATTTTTGATCTTTTGGTCTACTTGTTTTTAACAGAAAATCATTGCAGTGTAAGATATGCATAAAGAAATTCAAAGAGGATCTGAAATTTATTCATAAAGATAAAATCAATTAAACAAATCTAAAATGATATTGATTATGAAGAACTGTTTGTAAAACACCTAATTCTAAAAAGGTGATCACAGGATTTTTCAATATTTGATCCTAAAATAAACTTGTGAATCTAAAAAGATGCTAACCTGCATACACAATGTTGACAACTTTCCCCTTTCAGTTAATTTCTGCTGTCAGTAACAACAATGAACACAGGAAGTATTCCACTCTTTTATCCTTAAACTCCTTTAAAATTATCTCTTCACAAAGACATCCTTAGAAATTAGCAGTATCTCAGGAATCAGTATTTCCACCAAAAAAAATTATTTAAAACCTGCATAGATGTGCCATTTTCCTTTCTTTTTTTAGTAGATAGTTGTGAGGATTGATTGATAAGATAATCGTCAGTAGAAAGAATGTAGATTAAACTAAAGCACGCTGAAAGGCAACAAATAGATATTTTTACATTTATACCAAAATATTTTGATTTTATTTTAATAGGAAGCCTTCTTAAATTATTTAATCACACCTGATCCAGTTAATAATTAAGTTAACTACCGGCAGGTAAAATGCTGTTTTCTGTGTAAGATTTGTACTTTAGCCCCACAGGCACTTCACACCCCTGTTGCACATTTCTTTCGTTAACATGACACTATCCAAACTTTTATTTTGGGACTATTTCATTAAGCAAAACGTATTCACACATGTGTGCAAACAAACAGAAACAATTGATCTGCCTCTTCTTCACATGCAAACATTTGTGTCTAGCTATATATTTAGATGTATACGAAGCTCTGCTCGGTTTTTGGTTTTGACACATTAATTAAGGTAGCAGGATTCAGATATGGTTTAATGCTGAACTTTCAAAATTTAACATTAGAGTTCCTGGTTCATCTACAACAGGATGGATACTGTGTTTATAGAGTTCATTCTTGACCTTACCTGAGTAAGTACTTTAAGTTAAAGTATGAGATGCACCTAGAGGGGTAATACATTGAGTTTAATAGGAAGACAGTTAATAACCTTTTTTCATCCTCATGCACTATCAATCATGGCTGTCACCAGTCTGCTGAATCAAAGCAAAAGTGTTCTTCACAGATGACTGATTAGAAACGCAAAATCACAAGATCCATCTTCATGGTCACTTTTATTATAGTCATTTTTAAACTGACAGCAACCTGCTCAGTTTCAGCAGACTGGGCATCACAAATAGTGTCACTCAGTGCAGCTAAGCATGAGAAGATGTTGGCTGGATTATACTTAAAAATAATTAGGCCCAAAGCCTTTTGTGGAAGCAAGAAAAAGGATTTTCTTGGTTCCAGCCCCATCTTTTCAGCACCAGCAGTAGCCTACGTTTTTACAGTGGGTTACTGTTGGAAAATATTTTCATTCTTCCACTTACAGTGAATTAATCAGTTTTAGGCAGCCCTTGGATACTTTTTAAAAACAATACCTTTGCTGGTAATGCGACCAGTCAGTTTTGATAGAACCATTACATCCTGCTATTTGTATAGTGCAGCGATGAACTGTTGGTTTCCAGCCTTCTGAGGAATATTGCAAAAGCTAATTACCTTGTTAACTAGATTTGTTTCAATAACACCGTCTCCTGTTCAAATAAACTAACGAACAGTTCAACAGTTTAAAGATATTGATAATCTCAGTATGCTCCAGCAAATTTAAAATCAAAATGCTGTAGGCGAGATGTAGGGGAAGAAGCAAGAAGGAGAAAGAGGGAGAGAGGGAACACTGACACTGCAAGTTGTGCTGTCTTCTAGCGTGCTTCTGAAATGCAGTGAAATCTAATAGAAGGAAAGATATTCAGTAATGTTGAAAAATGAACGTTTGTTGGTTTGGGGTTGTTTTCTTTTTTTTAGAAATATGGTAAATACCGAATTTACATTGTGGCTTACAGTCTTTAGGCTTTGTACATGCTAAGCTAAATTGCATAAATTGCTATTGACTCCAAAGATTGTTCTTTCTGTGCGAAAACTGTAGGATGGGTTTCTTAATGTGAATATAAGCCTTTCACTCTACTTAACGCTGCTTAACATGGGTAAGAAAATAATGGATTCTGATTTGGAATTTTGATTCCAGGACCGATGGAGTGAGAAGACAGCCAAGGCTAATTTTTAAATTAGGTGGAAGCTAAATAGGCATTCTGTAAAACTCTTCAAAATCTTTTCCCCGTTTTTAAAATTTACATTCCACTTCATCTTCTGAACACAAAATAACATTACACCAGCTGAGCATCATTTTAGAGTTATCTTTAGAATACCAGTGCAATGGTGCACCTGGATTGCCACTTAACTTTAAACCCCAAAAGGTAGTCTTATTAGTAAGCCTGATTTGTGGGGCTGTGATCCCTTTAATATGGCTCAAAGGACTTTAAGCAGTGTATATCTAAAACTTTCAGATAAAATACACTTGCTGGCTATAAGTGACTTCGATGGACTGCAGTATTGGACCTTTCTCACTGTGCCCTTTCCCACCCTCCTCCCTCAAACTGGAGGGCAGGACTTTCATAAGGTAGGGCTCTTCCAAAAGGCAATGTTGTTCATTTCCACCCTCAGACCTTACCCTCACTTTTCTCATTAGGCTATGCCACAGACACACTCAGTAGCGGTGAAGTATATATGCACAAGCACGGAAACAAGCTCTCACACAAAAAGCATGCTACATATGTAGTTTTAAAACTGTACAACACAAACTGGAACACAACCACTGGTTCCTAGATAGTTATGCTGACTTTTTTATCCCAAGGTAGTCATGCCAGGAAGATATCTTTAATTAAAGTATCTTCAAAAGTTTTGTACTATTTCCATGTACTGCATGAACAACTGTGAGACCAGAGAAGGAAAAGCGTGAAGCAAAGTAGGCAGTTTTATGTCCAGTTGAGATTCTCATGCTCTGTAAAAAGTTTGATTTTTTTTTTCCAGTTAATGCTTATCTTAAGGATATAATTAGCATTTGATAATATGGTCTCATGTAGACACTCCATGTTTGTTAAAGTGGTTTTAACATGCATCTCTATTTTCTAATGAAAAATTGATACACTAATGCTGACTGACATCTGTCTAAAAATCAAAGGGTCTAAGTAAGTCTGAATTTAAATTTATGAGCATTAATCAAAAGCTAATTAAGCAGAGAAACTAACAATGTCTACTGATAAATAACAATCATATTTTAATAATGATGCTTGTTTGGGGAAAACATTGTTATTTAATTAATCTTTTCTCCCCATTAGGTATTTTTAATAGCATATTCTCAACATAAATAGCTAAGGAAACCTGACTGTAAATTATTCATGTGCACCTTTGTGTGCAAGGACCTATTTTAAAGAAATTCTGAGATATGAAAGTCTAAGTATCTGCATTTAGGAAACAAAAAAACCCCAATTTTTTCAGGCTACAAATACTTTGAAGTTTCAAGTGGAAAAGTTGTCCTTCTTCCTAAATATTAAATAGTAGTAATCTATTTCCTAGGTGTTTTTTTTTTGGTTTTTTGTTTCTTTTTTTTAAGATCAGTTATGATTTTAAGACTATATGGGAAGGTGATCATTATGGCTTAATCATATGATAAATCCATATATCTCTAATAATGGTAAGAAATTTTGTGAGTTTTTTTCCTGTCACAATAAAAGCAGACACAGGTAATAATGATTACAGGTATTTTTAATTCCTTAAGCAAACAGCTACATCAGCCTGACTTTGTAAACTTTTAGAATGTGTATGTCATTTTACTGTACATGCTATATCTTCCTAAAAACACTGCACTCCTTATTTTGTTCTTAATTACTGTATCACTACACTTGTTTATCCAGAAAATTTACTACAGACTAGTATATAACACAGAGTTAAGTTTAAAAGACTGGGATTTTTAGACATAAACTGTATTCCCAACAACAATTCTATCAGTCCTTGCAAGACATGACTGAAGTAATCTATTTCATGCCATCGGTTCACACTATCTTTTAAGAGGAAATGTTGCAGTAGAATTGTTATTACGTATTTTAGTACCTAAAGGAGAGAAACATTTTGTAAGATTTCTCATGATGTAATATATATTTTAAATAAGTAAAAGAATTTACATCTACTTTAGTAATTACTAATGTAATTGAAGGAGAATGATGGTTAATGGTTAGGTACATGTACACAAGACAGCAGCTGAGGGACAGCATAACTTTTTTTTTTTTTAAATAAGCAGACCCAAATGAGTAAATAGAACAAGCAGTATCTGAAAGATTTCTCTTTCCAAGTGCACTTATCCTAAAAAGTTTTAGACCCACAGAAAATAGCCCTCAAATCCTCAACCAGCAAGCACAGAGCAGCAGACGCAAGCCCTAGGAATTCCCATACCACACCTGCCTTTTTGCTGCCTGAATATGCAACTATTTCTCTCCTCAGTGCCTTTTCTTTTTTCCCTTTGGTTTCTGAAATGTTCCTTGAAGAAGCTTAGAGAAGGGAAAAGACTTTTCTGTGAGCATCAGGTTGTAATAAATGTGTGTGAGTGACAGAGAGAGTGTGTGTATGTGTGTGCACGCGCATACGAAAATATATTAGGAAGGCTAGACTGGTCATCTTTCAGCATCTCTCTCCTACCTGGGGTTCAGAAGCTCAACTACCACTCACCGAGCTTTAAAGTGAAAAGAGCAGGGAGCAGAGGTCATGCAAAATGCTTCTATTTTTTTATATTCAAATTACTAACATTAAGAATAAAGCCTGTTGCCCGATATCAATATTCCCAGTGGCTAACTAATGAGATCATTTTTACCTTCCCTCAAAAGCATTTAGATGTGTTCCAGTAAGTCCAGATAAGCTCATAAGGACTTAAAAAGTATGGTGCATTTTTCCTTTTGCGTTTTCTAAAATACCAATCATGTATTATAGAGCAGAGATTTCTCTTTTGTTGTCTTTTCTTTCTTTTTTTTTTTTTTTTTTCCTTCTTTATGTTCCCAGGCCTCTTGTTTTTTGCCTCCTGGAAAAGGTAACAGCCGTGAATCTTTGCAGGTTGTCTATGATTTTTTGCTTTATACGAACAACACGTTACACAAAAAGGTGTAGACTTTTTTTTTGCCAAATACAGCAAACTCAAGTATTTTTCTTCCAAAAATTAGGAACATTACCTAATTTTGTCCTGCTGCAGAAGGATGCACATAGAAATTGTAGATCATGGATATGCTAAATACACTAATACATGTGAGACTAATATGAATTGAAAACAACAGAAGACCTATCTTCTCAAGTAACAGATGCAGGGATAAGCACATATACTTTGTTTTTCTTCTGTCTTTTAGATGTAATCTGAATCATAGTTTAGATCATAGCTTGGTAGGCTAAAAGGAAAAGATTATTTTCATATAAATGTCCAATGAGGGTTTTAGAGCCTAGCTGTGGAATGCAAAATGGGTAAAAAACAACTCCCAAGTTTCCTTGTCCTGATGATAAAAGAACAGTTTAGGTGCTACAATAAGGGTTGGTTGGTTTGGGTTTTTTTTTAATATTTGATCATTCTTTGTAGTTTTTAGTCTAACTTAACTTTATTTAGACCCTGTTTTCATCTTTATAAAGCATTAGATTTTCCTTCTTTTTAAGTTATTCTCCCATAGTGCATCTTAGTTTAATTCATTTTTAGCAAAAGAAACACCCAGGTTCAATCTGGAGACCTCCTTCCAACATAATTTAGCTAGACCTTTTCTTAGTAAAGGTTTTCTGGTTTTCATTTTCACTTCATATTCTCAAATAAAAGATCCTTTGTTGTCTACCATTTGATTGGACTTAATGAAAAACACTCCATTTTAACTTAACAGTATTTCCCTTTGAATTTATTATATTTAAGGACACTGTCAAAAATCAAGCATTTAATCTCAGGTTTTTATACTTAAAATTATATTACTATCATATGGTTCAATGAGGTGATGTAAAAAGTATATTGAATAGATTTCAAAAAGAAAAGTGAAAAACTAGCCTCATTTTAATATGAAACTAAATACTATGGCTAATGTGCAGATTTGGTATGGTAGTTGACTTTAAAGACTAACATGTGACAGGGTGCCAACAGCTGAATTGTGCAGTATTGACTAAATGAGGTTCACTGATTTGTATTGAGGCTAATATCTTCTTTAAACAATTCCGTGTAAATTGTGCGTATAAAGTCATTGGAAGCTATTTCTCAGGACAGCCTCGCTGGCTAGCTACCTGCTGGAGTGAGGAAGATAATCAATAGAAAGAAATAGAGCTGAGCATGAGACTAGGAAGCTTCAGAGCAGTTAGTGCTGATAAAAGTAGATGATGTCAATATTTGGGAATAACACAACTCTAGGATAACAGACAAAAGAGAAGTGCATATGTTGTAGAGTGTTCAAACAGGGGCAGAATTAATGCATAAGTGGCAGATGTTGCCCCAGGCTGCAAAAGACATTATTTATTCCAGGTATTGTTAAATTCCTAGTGAAACACCACTGCTCAATATAGTATATTAAAATTATATCTAGCAATGAGAGAGTCAGAACACTTTTACATGAGTAGAAATTCTCAGATATAAGGAAGCTGATGCACTCTATTGATACAGAGCATTTTCCACACATCTCCTTGACCTCGTAAGAATGAGCCTCTGTTAGAAATGAATACGGTAAAAACAGTGCTCAGTGCTTTCTAATTAAATGAATATTTAGAATGAATATTTAAAATATTATCAAAACCAAAATGGAATGGCATAATTTGCCAGAAATCAGTTCTTCACTTGTAAAGATGTAGACATCCTTGAGTCCACCCTCTTCCCCCCCTTTTTTGTGTTTAAAGATTATTGAAACAAAAAATTCCCAATGCTCATTCAGAATTATAATATGGTGAATGCTTTTAGCTGTGGTGTCCTTATTGGTAGTGAAGTATTGGTATATTTTTGCTAATTTAATAGTAGAAATCAGTTTTCCTCTTGCTGTCAGGCGATGAATTTTTGTTCTTCTATGCTGATCTTTCTGTTGATGTATTATGACATAGTCTGTCAACATGAACAGATATGTGAAAGGGAGATTGGGTGACTGAGACATGCAACCTGAATATGGCTCCTCTTGAATTTTAAGCATATTACCATGTTTGGATACAGTCAGTAGAAATGTAAGATTTTTTTTTTTTCTCTAAAGAAAGCTATTATTTTGATGTAATTTAAGCAAAAGCAAAACAGGTGGACTATGACAAGGTCCTAAAAGCAGAATGAATGAGGTAACTCCAAAACATATGCACGAGAGCTTAAAAAGCTTTCACATCTAAGTTAATAGCCCTTTAAAACCAGCATTTGCAAAGCGCAAAAGTTTTTGCGTAAGAAGAACCAATCCAGGCTTATCTGATTATTAAATATTGCTATCATTTAAAAAAAAAATTAAATAATTCCACAAGCTTTACATGGTTTTGTTGTCACAGATGTTTTTATTGTTTGGTGTTAGATATCTGGATTACATCAAGTAGGTGATTACTATGTCAGCTAAAAAGGTCAAGTTCCATACTTTTTTATTTCAAACCATCATAAAAAACCTTTCTATAATGACACACATGTCTATACTGTAGATCTCTCCATACTCACTTTAAAAAAAAAGCTTCTATCTGACACATGGCTTAACAAGAAAGAGTTTCAAATTTTAGTGGTTAATACCTTGTCAATATTCATGTATAAAAGAAATACTTGTGTACTGAAATAATTAACTCTTCCACAGCAAGTTGTTAATTAAAATACCAAATTCAATGACTAAATATACAATTTATAGAACTAAAAGTTGTTATTATTAGAGTGATGTGCCATAAAAACCTTCTTATACACTATTTTTCAGGTTGCTGTTCTTTCGTTGTCATACATGCCATCATTCCATCTTTATTTTAAAAAGAATATAAAAGATTCCTGTTTAATACTTAACGCTAAAGAAATCTTCATTGCAAATAAAGCATGCATTTTGATTTGGGACATCATAAAAAAATCTTTAAAGATATATACATCAACTAATTTGTTAATCTTGTGCCACTTTTAGCATTTGTCACACATATAGACCAGGAAATTGGCTCCATCTCATTCTAGCTCTGTGTTGAATTAAAAACCTCTACTGCAAAGAAGAGCATGATGTGGGGAAAGAATAAATTTAGTTCTTTCTTTAGTAATGCACATATATTTCCATACATTTCACATCCTAAGGGAGCCTGTGAACGCATTCAATAAATACAAAACTGTAATTCCAGGAAAAGGGAATTTTTATATTATAAATTTCACGTAGTGCTTTATTCTTAAAAAGATCTGAAATTATAAATGTCATTATGTTTTGATTCTTTTATAAAACATAGGATATAGAAAAAAAAGAAGGAATTGAATTTTAGGGTCATCCATATTTCTGGGACTATTAGGTGGTTTAGAACAAAACCACGTATGTTCAACAATGGCACTTGAAAATTAAGAAAATATTAGCTATGTCCAGCCAAACTAGTTCTACTTTACATGTCCTAAAATCAAAATCATATATGTAAGCATTTATATGGAACAATTGCCTATCCTCACCTTATATATTAAGGTCAGCAAAAAGAGCAGTTTATGGATAAAGGGCAATAATAAAGAGGTAGCCTTTAAACATGATTAGTTGGTGTCTATTAAAGATGTGTTAAAATGAAATATATACTGCAGGTGAAGGAAATTACTAACTCCTACTAGGATGATAGACTTGCTGTATGTGTATTTCACTATACCTTTAAAATATTTGTGAATTTGACTGCATTCTGAGGAGACAGAGCAATGTGGTAGATTTATGAGGGTCTGACGGATACAGGGCTAGGAAAGATTATGGCATAGTTGTTTAGAAAAACCGAGAACTGAAGGTTCCTGATTTACACTGACATATATCTAGATGAAACTATAGTTTGCAAATTGCCTAGAGGAGCTATCTTTTATTAAGTGTTTGATGGGTACAGAAATATACATATCTGCTCTAAACCAGCCCAGGAATCCTGGTGCAATATTTGCAAATACAATTTTAACATTTTTAGATTTTCTTAAATGTTTTCATTTTTATGGTCACCTCACCCAACCCTGTTCTGAGCACACATGCCTACTGAAAAAGCTGTATGGTTAGAGAAGTTTTCTTGCATTATTTTGAACTCTCAGGATAGCAGTATGCTGTGAAATACTCTCTGCACTGCAGGGCTAGGAAAGTTCAAACTGTAGCTTAGGCACTTTTTACCTTTTTCAAGAGACTACCAACGTTCGACATATTCTATGTCTTCACAAAAAAGGGAAAGAGAGTGCTATAATTCCCAGCTTCTGCAATTAATGCATTTCCAAAGGTTTTCAACTTTGATACTGTGTTGTGATGTTATTACATACGCTTATTTTGAAATTAGACAAGGAGTAACAGGTAAGGCATGTGGTTTTACCAAGCACTGTAAGAAAGCAAGCCTGAAAGATGCTTAAGTTCCCTACTCAGGTCAACTATGCTTGTTTTATTCCAACTGATACAAGGTAGATGACTTGTCAGAGCTGGGAGAAGGCTGGCTTTGCACTATTATTTTCGGTACATTAACTTCCTCTTTCTTTAGGAGCTGTTACTTTTTAATCTTATTTTAAATCATTATTATCATAGCGAAAATCTGTATTAGTCAGTACAATTCTACTTTCATAATTCACATTTTATTAATGCAATTAAAATTGGTATTTACTGATGCTTCAGGAACAAAGTTATGAATTTAATATCAATTTAACAATGGATGATGATATGCATTCTAGTTCTGTCAGCATGTTTTCAAGCCAGGTGAATGCATTATACAAATATTAGGCAATATTTTAAATAATAATCTACCTATTAGGTGGGAAATTTTGTCAGGCTCGTGGGTACACTTGGTCAACACATATATAGAAAATGATTCTTTATCCAGATGCAGATGTGGAAACAGGAATAAAATACCAGTGCTTTTAAAGATTTCGCTGGCTTCTAATAATAACATAATAAGCAGTATCTGTTAGTGTAAGCTTTTGGTTGACAACACAGAAAACAATGTTGATGATCAGACAACTATTTACACTCACCATGAATATATGTTCAGTGCATTGCTAACTTTACCAAAGGCTTTCCGTGTTATAGTATTATATGAAGAGTTTTACACCTGTGATAAACAATATGCATTGAGCCATTTTCATCAGTAGCTAACATAGTTTTCTTAAATCATTAACTCATCAGATCAGGGCAGGGATGCCTGGATCTTTCTGGATGTTTGGATAGTGCCTAGCATAATATAATGTGTACTAGAATATAAGGAAATAATTGGCACTTGTTAGTTATAAGCAGCACTTGTTAGCATAGGCTTTCTAGCATGCCAACAAGCAATTAACCTCAGCATCAGTCAATCACCTTTTCCTAGTTAACTTGCATTACACTTTGAGGACAGCTGCCATCTTCTCGTGGAAAAAATAAATGTAACTATGCCCCTAACTGTCATGTGAGTTTTAGACCAGTGTAACTTAATTTTATTCAAAAGAGTTAGAGCTTTCTAAATAGGAGGGTAATCAAGAAAATGATTTTTCTTCCATGACTGTAAATTAGGAGTAAGTGCACTTAATTCATTGGAACTACATCTGTGTAAAGCTGTGGCACTGAAATCGGAATCAATCTTTTCTTTCTGTACCTAGGAGGTGAAAGTCTAGTACTGTACATAAGTCAATCAAAGTAATGATGTTGCTTAGCAATGTAAATGTAAAAGAGTAGATTGCTGATGCCAAGAAATTTGCACCCACGTATTGCACCTGTCATTGAAAGGGAGGTTGTGTTGCAACTGCAGTGCAGTGTGGAATTAATGCCCTAATTAGAGACTTCTTCATCTCTATTAGATATGCCTGACAAGAAATATGGTGAGGTTATTTATCAGCTCATCATTGCTATGGGTGGCTGGAGTAGCTTGTTTTGTTCTTTTTCATTCTTTTTTTTTCTAAGACATAGTAAATATTTTCAATCCATTTTTGATGGGAATAGATGACCAGAGGAGGGTTTATGTGTGGTATTTGCGTAGATCAGATAGGTTGGTGGTGGGTTAATCTAACCGTTTTTTCCCATTTCCCTACATTTAAGAATGATTTTCATGGAGGAACTGAACTGTGATTTAAAGCAGGTCATTTTATTCCAATAGCAGGAAGCAACTTCCATAAATGACAACTTTTTTTCTTTTGATAACTCCGGTGAAATACAGAGATGACACCTGTATGAAGCATTATTTTTAGAAAGAGAGACTGGGACACTTCTTCTCCCCTGACTATAGAAATGACATATAAATATAATTTCTTTTACTTTTTCTGTGAGTTTTGTGACTTGTGCCTTGGTGTGTGACTGCGATGTGCATTTTTTTGTTGACAGATGTGAATAAGGTATAGAGAGTACTAAATAAAAGCATGCCTGGTTCAAATGGGGAGGAATATGCAGGATAACTTGTGCAAGGGGGTGGAGAAGGAAAGAAAATAAAACAGTGGTTCACTGTAAACTTACTTCTTTCTGATCAGTTCATTTGGGAACAAACAGATCTCCATCAAATATTTTTATAGTGAGTGATGGAAACAAAAAGGAGAAGGTTGAGGCCTGTAAGGTATTTTCATACTGCTTTTAAGAGTTTCACATACTCAATTCTAAATAAATAAATAAAGTATGAATTTATATTATAGACTCTGATTATGGATTGAGTTTATCTAGCACAGGTATGAAAACCATAAAATAGGTGTTTCTTTTTTGTTTCACAGAAGTTCAGTTATTATTCCTTAAAATTCTCCCTCTTTCACAGTCAGAAATCCCTTTTGGGAACATTTTAAAAACAGACTTTTTAGCGGATTTTATTTTTTTCAAATGATCACTGTGGAAATCATCCTGAGGCATATTCTGATCTCAAGTCACTTTACACGGGATGAAGTCACCCTGTAAAGTTCTTATTGGGCATCGCCTAGAGTGATGCTAGTCACTTTTCAAATACAAAGCCAGCTATTTGTGAAAGAGTCCTATGAAAGCAAATTGCAACTATCTTTAATTTGGTCCTTGCTAATATATTTTCTTCCATCTGTATCTGTGGTAGCTAAAAATTCCAATTTTCATCTTGCCCTAATTTTCTGGCCACTTTTCTTTGTACCAGAATTTACATTCCCAATTTAGTGCTCATGAGTGCAATCCCTAGCCTCTTTGCTGAGTTACTGCTTAAATTAGTCGGTTCCACCCTGATTGAATTGGGTTAGAGAGTTGACTACATGAGCAGCTTCACTGGCAGCTATGAAGGAGCAGTAACCTCCTTCTGGGGTGTGACTTTTAGCTATAACACACTGAGACTGCTTCCTTTGCAGCTAGCGCAGTTATGGTCAGAAAGCACAGTTAAACCATAAGAATATGAAGCACTCCCTCATGCCAATGCAGAAATACAAAAAGATACTGTATTTACTGCAGAATCACGATGCAACATTTTTTTTTTATATTGAGCAAACTTCATGATGCAACTGCAGTAGAATAGGAAGATGAATGAAGCTCATTGTTGCATATAACTATTACATGCCTCAAGGTAGCAAAATATTTGGGGCTATATTTTTGCTTAAACCGTTAAGCACTCTACTGAAACTCAGTTCTTAAAGGGCAGCTGGATTATTTGGATTAAAATAATTTTCAGTAGTGTGATTGATCCTCCAGTTCCCCTTGCTGCTGGGTGGCCCTGGGAAGCCTGGCTCAGCCATGGTTGGCCTCGCTCCCCTCCCTTCCACCTTCCACGCACCAGGCCTGCTTCTCCGGGGAAGTCTCTCCCAAGGCCTAGTGCTCTGTGAGGCAGGAGAAGGAGGAGGTGGCGGTTGGGCTGAGGCGAAGGAGGTGCCACGTCCAGCCTGGGATGGGTGCAGGAGGGTTCTACAGTGCTCTGGGCAGCGAGTTTTGAAGTAGGATGGGAAAAATATGCTGTGCTCCTCCATTTGAGCCCAAGCTGGCAGCTGGCTGTTGTGGGGTAAAGAAGCCCAAATTGGGAGCAGAACACAGAGTCATTGGAATCAGGCTGCAATGGTACCAGGCTTCAGCTCAGGTCCTCTTCAGAACCACCAGCATATGGATTAGAATAATGGAAGGGACAACGTATCTGACTTGACTTTGGGCCCAGGAAATTCCCCAATTACTCTAATGAATCCCATTCCAGGAGCTCTGAGCCCACTTACTCAGCCCAGTAGAACTGCCAACAGCACCAAGAACCTGGTGGTAACAGCAGAGATGTATTGCTGCTGCTCTGATATACTCTACTGTCATCTCTATGGTTTCCCTCAGTCATGACTTCCTTGATTTACCAATGACCCCTATCCACTCTTTGTGATGTAGAAAATGGGGCGAGACAAGCAGCTTCGTAGCTGCATCAGAACCTTTTCATCCATGAATCTTCACTCAGGACTCAGGGAATACACATTAACTAGTGCAATTAAGCAGAGATGATTCCCTACCCCCCCCCCCCCCCCCCCGACCCCTGAGGAGCTGCCTGCTCTTCTGCTCTCTTTCCTTCCTCACTAACTTTGAGTATGCCAGTGACTACCTCTACTGGAAGGTTGGGATCCATGGCATCATAATAGCGTTCATCAATGAAAAAGGTGTCAAATGCACAGCCATGTATTTACAGAATCACAGAATAACAAGGTTGGCAAAGGCCTTTAAGATCATCGAGTCCAACCATTCACATTCTAAACTAAACCATATCCCTAAGTACTTCATCTACCCTTTTTTTGAACACATCCAGGGAAGGTGACTCAACCCCCTCCCTGGGCAGCCTGTTCCAGGCGCTGACAACTCTTTCAGTAAAAAATTTTTTCCTAACATCCAATCTAAACCTGCCCTGGCACAGCTTCATGCCATTCCCCCTTGTCCTATCACCTGTCACCTGGCTGAAGAGACCATCAACTACCTCTCTATAACCTACCTGAGGTTGCTAAGGACTGGGATCAGATCCAGACCATAGATTCCTTGCTCAGGAAAGGTGGCTTTAAGGCTCCTATTACCAACGATTTTAGGAAAACAATTAAACTCACCAGGTACCACAGTGAGATGGTGACAATCAGTTATGCAGAATACATGGCTTCCCATCAGCATTGTTCCCAGAATGACACTCTTCATGCTCCCTGCCTCTACAATCATTACTCCTGACACACAGCTGCATGACCAGTCCCACTCCCCAGTTGCTGCCAACAGCTACAACATCACCGTGGCAGGTGCCTCCTCTTCCTGGTCCAGTTATTTCTATTACTGCACCATTTTATGCTGCTAGCTTCTTCTGCCAAGAAAAAAAAAAAAGTGGGTGGCACAAGGAAAGGGAGCCATCCAGAGGGATCTTGACAGGCTGGAAATGTGGGTCAGGGTGAACCTAATGAGGTTCAACACTGCAGGTGTTGCACTTGGGCTGGAAGAATCCCAGACATAGATACAGACTGGGAGAAGAGCTCCTTGAGACTAGCCCTTCTTCAACGAGAAGGACCTGGGTGTCATGGTGGACAAGAAACTTAACATGAGCCAGCAGTGTGTTCTTGCAGCTCGCAAGGCCAATGGTATCCTCAGCTCCATCAGAGGAGGGGTGGCCAGCAGGGACAGGGAGGTGACTGTCCCTCTCTACTCTCCCCTCATGAGGCCCCATCTGGAGTACTGTGTCCAGATCTGGGGACCCCAATACAAGAAAGATGTAGAACTGTTGGAGAGGGTTTAGAGGAGGGCCACGAAGATGATTAAAGGGCTGGAGCACCTGCCCTACGAAGAGAGGCTGAGGGAGCTGGGCTTGTTCAGTCTGGAGAAGAGAAAGCTGTGGGGGGACCTTATTGCAGCCTTCCAGTACCTGAAGGGAGCATACAAACAGGAGGGGAATCAACTTTTTAAAAGGGTAGATAATGGCAGGACAAGGGGGAATGGATTAAAGCTAAAGGAGGGAAGGTTTACAATTAGATATTAGGGGGAAGTTCTTTACAGAGAGAGTGGTGAGGTACTGGAACAGGCTGCCCAGAGAGGTAGTGGATGCCCCGTCCCTGGAGGTGTTCAAGGCCAGGTTGGATGGGGCCCTGGGCAACCTTGTGTAGCTCCAGGCCTGGAGGTTGGTGACCCTGCCTATGGCAGGGGGTTGGAACTCTATGATGCTTGGGGGTCCCTTCCAACCCAGACCATTCTATGATTGTATGAGCACGTAAAAACTTGAAGAAAACTGAGGGGAAGTAGAACCCCATGAAGCAGAAGGAAGTGTCCTCACTAGTAAAGACGGGGTGAGAAAATGTTACGTTTCATATAAAACATATTTGCTGGTAGTATTTCTGCAGAAATCAGCATTATGGAGTGGACCTGTGATGATCATTAGTTATGTAACCTCATAATGCAACGCCATAGTGTGTTGTGAGCATGGCAAATTTGTTAACTGTTTTTTTTAGACTAACGTGTTTTTATTCAAATTTAAAGACGGTAGATATGCAGACAGAATAGGTTAATTCTTTCTTTGTTATGCCCCAATAACTGTTCTATTGCCTTTTTGCTTAAGGAGTTAGAGAATAGTCTTGGTCACTTGACTTGTATCTTCAGCTTATCTATGCAGTGCAACACATTTCTGCCTCTTGGTTATTAAGAATGGCCATAAAAATCCATTTTAAATAGTGACTTAAGAAATGCATCCTTGTCAATAAACATGAATTTGTAGCCTTAGTCATCTTTGAAGATTAAAATATATGGTTGCATAACATAAGATAGTATTAATTATTCAGTCTAAGTGCTCTATTCTGATATTTTTTGTACTTATACACACGTTTTCTTTTCCTAGGTACCTTTTTAATGCTGAAATGGGCATACTAATTGTGAACCATGCGGTAAGAAGCTCCTTCTAAAATATGCAGTAACTTATTTACTGGAATTTAACAGGCTGTGTACTTTAAAGCTTCTTTTTGCCTGTAATCACGTGAACAAAGCTTGCAAGTCATATTTCCAGCTCAAGATTCAACACAGTAACAGCAGTGCTGAAGCAGCCCCCACCATTAGGCAAGGTACAGAGAGGAGCTGGTGACCTGCGACGGGACGAGAGACCTCGCTTACCAGGATTTGCTCACGGTTATGCTTCTGGCAACTGACATTTCCATTTTACTCAAAGCTTCTACATCTGTGTCATCAGACAAAGCCCCATGAGTGGTGGCAGAGCAAACTGTAGCCTTCATTTTCAAGTTCGAAGAGAAAAAATTATTTATATGTCTAAATCCCAGAACCTGCTGTTCAGAGGTCATTCTTTGTCACCCACTGCTTTAAACTATTAAGGTTTCCAAAAGCTCTATAAAGAAACAGGACATTGTTTGGGGCAGAAAAAGTCTTATTGTTTTCATTTTGTTTAGTTTCTTTTTTATTTTATCATCTGATTTTTGTCCTACCAGAGGAACACAGAAGATGGGATGCCTCTGTCATTGCTTACAACGAATGACTGCTTAAAGAGACTGCAAGACAAATCTTTGGTCCTCCTTAAGATTGTTATAAACTGAAGGAGAATGTCTTTCAATTCTATAGGATTTCAGAGTTTATTTTGTAAGGAAAATTATTGACTGCTCCTTTACCATTTTATCACACTTCCAACTCAATTTTTTATATTCTTTTGATTACAAATCGAGGCAAATGTTAAAATACGTGTTTTAATGTTGCATTGTTTTTAATTTCTGTTCTAGACATGTTTTCCTGAATCAGACCCTTGAATTTAGTGACAATTAGTACAATGACAATTACACAATTTCCAGAAGTGCATTGTCATCAGTAAGAGTGCTGTGTACCAAGATGTGTGAATGTAAATGTTAAAGGGGAGCACAAGTAATGACTTATTTTCCATTCACAGAGGAAGCACTAAGAAGTCAAGGTTATTCTAGAAATGAATAAATGCAGCCTGAAAAGGTATTTATTTTTCCAAACTACAAGAACACCTCAGAAACAATGATAACATAGAAAGAAAAATCTAAAGAAATTACTTAATTTTCTTCAAAAAGTAATTGGAAGGGATAAAAAAGGGTGTTTCATAATGAAGAAAATCTTCAGGCAGGGTTGAAGCGAGCTGTCTGATACAGTGTTTAGGGTAGATTGAAAGAATCATTTCAGGGGCTGTTCTTTGCTGCTGTTCCAGAAGTGTGTAGGGCATTTAATCTCTCCCAGTGGCCCTACCTGTAAAGAAAGACGATAGTGCCCACTTCTGTCTAGCATTGGGCAATCTTTAGATGTTTTGCAGTGCAACAGAAAAGTGTTTCACAGTATACTTGAAAATCGTCCACTGCCACTTATCATTGCTTTTGAGATAAAAGACAGTTTGGGCTCCAGATCTTTGGAAGAACTGGTTCCTTGAGGCGGTGGTGGCAACTTTAAGGTTTTGGGGGGTGTTTGGGATTTTTTGGTGGGTTTTTTGGGTTTTTTTTAATTGTTTGGTGGACTGATTTTTGGTATCACCTCTTGAATATCGAGGTCTCTGAAGACTGATAGAAAGGAGAGTTGCTGTGAATAAAAAATCCTCTTTTAGGAGAGCCCATAATCAGCACAATTCTGTCATCCTCACAAAAACATACTTAGCATTAGCATGGTATGTTTTGCACTTCAGCTACTAAACTTTCAAGGACAGTTTGGCTAACATCTTGAGGCTGTTCATTAAAAGATCTCAGTGGAAGACCCCTTACCTTTAGGTCAATTCAGATTGTTCATACCATGATATGAAAAGTCATATGTAAATACCATGGCTTTTCCTATAAAATAAACAGGCTGATTTCATTAGTATTTCTTTAAAAAACAAGACAAAAATGTCTTGGATTGTTGTGAATCTCCTGTAGAGAATTTTTGTGACAGATCTGTCGCCATATGGCTGTACATATTTTGTACTACATGAAAGGAAATCATCAGGAAGTTAGTGGAACTTGTAGAAAACCTATATAAAAGTAAAATACGACATGCAAAAAGTCTATCTACAGATTATACTGGGAGTACTAATGATGTCTATTCTGACCATAGGCATGGAGTGTGGTCAGGGTGGCGTGCCTCCCCCTCTCCATGTTGGCAGCCTTTAGCTCTGCTCAACATGTCTGCCAACAGCGTGGTTTGCCTAACCCATCAGTTTTAGCAAGAGTTGATCTCAGGGCTGTCCTTGGACATGTGACATCATTGCCAGAAAGGGTAGTGATTGGTTGTCATGGAAGAGCTATGAAAGGAGATTGTGAGCACCTGAGATTTCTTCTCTTACATATCCTAAATCATGCTCTCACAACCAGCCTTGACATGTGTTCTGTCCTGGAACACAGATCCAAGTTCATAAAGGTAATGACACTAAAAAAATTTCATTTCTATTTAAAATGTGTGGTGGTTTGACCCTGGCTGGAGCCTAGACACTCACCCAAGTTGCTCTATCACTCACCTTTTCAGATGGACAAGGGAGAAAATATATATTGAGATGCTTAGGAGTCAAGATAAGGACAGGGAGAGATCATTCCACAATTAGTGTCACAGGCAAAACAGACTCAACACAGAATAAAGGAAAGAAAACTCTCTAATTTATGACACTGCACTGCACACCCAGTGACACCAGAGTCGGATAATGAGAAATGAGATCAGATCTTAAAGCAGCTTCCCCCAACCTTCCCTTCTTAGCAGACTTCCCTTTAGTCATGATTTTGCTCCCTTCTTCCCCCCTCATTGTGGCACAGGGAGGGGCAGGGACTGGGGGAATGGGGGTTTTGGTCAGTTCATCACAAGTTGTTTTCCTCCTTAGCTTGGGGTGTAAGGGGGGGGAATTCTTCACACCCTTCTGCTGCTGCACCATGGGGTCCCATCCACAGGAGACAGTCCTCCATGAACTTCTCCATGAGTCCTTTCCCATGGGGCTTCAGCTAATCACCAGCCACCCCACTGTGGGTCACTTCTATGGGGTGCAGTCATAAATCATAGAATGTCTCTCAGTCTCTCAGTCCGAGAGTGCTCCAGACTGGTCCTCCACAGAGTCACAAGCTTTCCCCTCACCCCCAGCAAACCTGCTCTGGCATGGATGTCTCTCTCGATCGCTTATCTCTGTGTCTCTCTATCTCTCCACGGGCTGCAAATGCTGGCAGAGGCGTGCTCCAACATGGATCACAGCATCTTCTGTATGTCTACACATGCTCCAGTGTGGGGCCTCTCCATGGGCTGCAGGTGAGGTCTCAGCCTTTTCCACGGGCTGTGGCGGGACACCTGCTCCACTGTGATCTTCTCCATGGGCTGCAGGGGAATCTTTCTCTCCAGCACCTGGGGCACCTCCTCCCACCCCTTCCCTAGCCTTGGTGTCTGCACGGTTCCTTATGTCTTCTCACTCCCTTCTCAGGTGGCAAAAAGCGGCTGCTTGAATTTTTTTTCTCCTAAATGTGATTCCCAGAGGTGCTGTGACCGTTGCTGATGGGCTCGACCTTGGTCAACAGTGACTCTGTCCTTGAGTCGGCTAGTGTTTGTTCTTTGGGGCCTGCAGAGACCTTCTAGCTGCTTCTTGCAGAAGCCATCTCTGCAGCCGCACTTCTCCACCAGAATCCAGCCATGCAAAACTACAAATGTAGGAAAGACAATCAACTAATGAAGTACACAATCAAAATTCTTTATCAGAACACCAAAATTAAGGATTCCACATTTTGTTTTTTAGATTAGCAGTGAAGGGATGAAGTTGCCTCTTACCTGGTGCTTTGCCAGTGGTAGGAACCAGCTCGCAGCTGAAGCACAGGTATATGAAATGCCCATCATATCACTGACACATGCTCACCAGATTCCAGCAATGATATCGGGCCCTACTGAAAATAAAAAAAAAAGCCTCATAATTATTATATGATAAAAAGGGATGTGCTAAGATTGTTGGTAAATTAAAGATTAAAACAAAGATTAAGTCTTGAGAATAACCTTTCATTTATTATCTGTCTTTAATTACATATAGGGTTGTTCAGATAAATAGGGGCGTATTTAGGGCTTATGTTTTAATTGTGAAAATGGGCTTATTTGTGTATAGTTTATTCATGTTGCTATTTCAAGCTATTTTAATTGCAGTACTTACATAATTTCAGGAAGCAGAATTTCATTCCATCTGGTGATTACTTATTTACTTACATTAATCATACAGTCAGAAAACATAGAATTAAAAAAATAACTACTGAAAACTTGATTGAACATACTAGAGAAATTAATGTGACTTAATGTGTCCATATGGAGTCTGAAAATTTCAAAACATTTCAAAAATTGATGTTGGAAACAAACAGGGAGCTGCAAATACTGTAATTTTCCCAAGAAACCTATTTTTCTTACTATTATTTCGACTGGCTTCTGTATCAAGAGTAGATGTATATAAAACTACCTTTGGAACTATATATGATTTTTTTTTTAATTAATGTATTATATGTATTTGCTGAGATTGAAGCTGCTTACTTTCACTCCATTGTGAATGTCTAATCCAAGTTATATACTTGGGAAGACCTCAATTTAGGGATTGAAAATGTTTCCATTTGTCTGCATTAGTTCTGGCAGTAAAATATTGTGAGACTTAAGCAGATGCATGACTCACCTGAAGAAGAGGTATGTTAAACCATTTACTAATTGGGCACTTTCCAGGTGTCGCAGTTTTGCGTGGCTGGATTCTGGTGGCGAGGTGCGGCTGCAGAGATGGCTTCTGCAAGAAGCAGCTGGAGGCTCTCTGCAGGCCCCAGAGAGAAAACATGGGCTGATTCAAGGGCAGAGCTGTTGCTGACCATGGCTGGGACAATCTGCGATGGTCACAGCACCTCTGAGAATCACATATAGGAGGAAAAACTTGCAAGCACCTGCATTTTGCCACCTGAGAATGGAGTGAGAAGATGTAAGAAACCGTGCAGACACCAAGGCTGGGGAAGGGGTGGGAGGAGGTGCCCCAGGTGCTGGAGAGAAAGATTCCCCTGCAGCCCATGGAGAAGATCACAGTGGAGCAGGTGTCCCGCCACAGCCCGTGGAAAAGGCTGAGACCTCACCTGCAGCCCATGGAGAGGCCCCACACTGGAGCATGTGTAGACATACAGAAGATGCTGTGATCCATGTTGGAGCACGCCTCTGCCAGCATTTGCAGCCCGTGGAGAGATAGAGAGATACAGAGATGAGCGATCGAGAGAGACATCCATGCCAGAGCAGGTTTGCTGGGGGTGAGGGTTGTGACCCAATGGAGGACTGGGACTGAGAGACTGAGAGACATCGTGATTCATGACTGCCTGCCATAGCAGTGACCCACATTGGGGCAGCTGGTGAAGAGCTAAAGCTCTGTGGGAGAGGACTCATGTCGGAGAAGTTCATGAAAGAGTGTCTCCTGTGGACGGGACCCCATGGTGCAACAGGGGAAGGGTGTGTAGAATGAATGCCCCCCTAGCCAAGAACGAAACCAATTTATGAGGAACTGACCGAAACCCCCATTTCCCCATTCCCTGCCCCTCCTCATGCCATGGTGGGCGGGGAGGAAAAAGCAGTGAAATCATGACTAAAGTGAAGTCTGCTAAGGAGGAGGGGTGGTGGGAAGGTGCTTTAAGATCACGCTTCTCATTATCTGACTCTGCTTTCACTGTATGTGTAGTGTAATAAATTAGATAATTTTCTTTTCTTTACTCTGTGTTGAGTCTGTTTTACCCATGACACTAATTGTGGAATGATCTCTCCCTGTCCTTATCTCAACCCCTAAGCCTCTCAATGTGTATTTTCTCTCCTGTCCAACTGAAAAGGGGAGAAACCAATTTTGGTGGGCGTCTGGCCTCCAGCCAGGGCTAAACCACCACACCAGGTCATGAGTCTTAACATTCTGATACCTTTAAAATCCACTAAGGTGACCTACAGACCATGATCCTCTAGCAGATAATTACTCAGGAGCCTCTCCTAAGTCAACAGTAAGTCTGCAAGTGGATCGCTATACGGTGTGACATGACCATCCTGTCTCTGGTCCCAGACATGGAAGCCATTTTGTATTCCTAATAATTTAGTTTGCCTCTAATATACTGAAGTTTAGAGTGATTTATACTGGCACAATGTATCAGATTTCATAACAAAAAATAGGTAGTTTTGCTGTATTGTTATGGATGTTTAGACAATGCAAACAGGTTGCAGTGCTATTCTTTTAAAACTCCAGTGGTATGTGAATGTGCACATGTGCACAGCAGATCACTAGTTACTGCAATAAAGGCAGTCTCTGCTTCTGCTATATATTTTCCCAACTGATACCCTCTTTTTATTTTTATGTTGTCATATGGTATAACACTTTTACTAGCTGACTCCTCCCACTTTTCTTCAAACCACATCCTGATTTTTGGCCTCAGAAACCAAGCATATGCACAACTTGCAGAACAACACATGATATTGTTTCTGTATAGCATCATACCAGCTGGGATATAAATTCTTACAGACAATTTTATGTGAATGAAAAATACCTACATTAAGACATTTTCCATAGTTGTGCAATACATACCACAGCAGAGCATGTGGTCTAGAGTCAGAGATCCTCACTTAGAACTATAACAAAGCCTGAGGTCAGACCTCAGATCTTTTGACAATGTAATTTTGAATAGATCATTTTAATTTCTCCATCTTTTATTTCTTCCTTTTTCTATTCGGTTTTGAATTTCTGAAATTGAACATCAGCTAGTTTGCCGGCATGCTGAAGACCCTTAAATTTTATCTGTTTGCTTATTATGTGTCAAGTCAAATAAAATTATTATTTAACTAAAGAACAGCTAATATTTGGTGAATTTTAACTTGTATCGTGATTTGAAGATATACCAATAGGAAGAATTCATCAGTTTTGGGCAATTTATTTCAACATTTATTTTCATCATTAGATTTTTTTTTTTTGGTCAGCCTTCAGCCTCCAGTTTCTTTGTTTTTTCCTTTTGGGGGATGTTGTGAGGAAGCTGTGGTTGTTATGTTATTATACCTTAAAGATAAAGAGTCTTTGCATATAGGGTTTTTCTCCCATGATCCATAAACTTTAATCAAGTCATCCTCAGCCTTCTTTTTTGATAATCTGACAGATTGAGTTTATGCTTTCACAGCAAATAATTTTATCCTGCTGTCAAATTAATTTTGAATAAAATTTTGTGAACTGTCCATTTTTTTCCACCATTCCCGTTAAAATATGGACAGCAGATCTATGGGAATTATTCCAACAATTGCATCAGGATTCAAGGATTACATTAACTCCGTTCATGCAGCTTCACAGTGGGAGCTCATGTTGAGTTGCTGGTCCACTATGGCCCATAAATCCTTGCAGAGGCAGAGTCAAGGCATTCCAAGACATTGTACCCCATTTTTTTTCAGGTGGAATTCCTTTGTTTTGATGTATATCCTTGCATTAATTTCTCCTAAAATTCTAATTTTTTCAATGGCTCTAGCTTGTCAAGGGATCTCTTCCTTGATCTCATCATTATGTACTACTCAAGTAATCTTTCTGTCATACTTATATCCTTAACATGGTAATTTCTACATGCACCTCCAGATCACTGATGGGAATATTGAATAGCATTGGGCCTAGCGCTGATATCTGCTGGGCACCATTAGAAACAATTCAGTAATAATTTTATTTTTAAGGTACCTTTTTATGATCTATTGAACATTGCTGCTATGTAGCAGATCTTTTTTTCTTAATAAAAATATCATGCAGTAATACAGCTTTTAATTATGCATGTACCTATTAAATCAACAGACAATAAATAAGCACCCCATAGGTGAAAAAAAATGGTTGACTGTGTAGTGAACAAAATTTCCAGGATTAATATTCTTCAATTTTCTCTGCACATGTAACTTCATTTCACCTTTTCAAAACATTTCATATATACATAATACCATTTGTGTTTCAGAACTGGAGTGATTCTGATTTGCCTGACATATCTATCTTAAAATGTGTAGGGGCTTTCTGAATTTATTGAAATTGCCTTTGGGAAGCTTACAGAACTGATGCCAGACACTGGTGCATGCACTTTCTTCAGTCGTTTTTAACACATTTTACTAACAGTTTATCTCTGAGATTGGGTCACGTATACTCTATAATTTGCCATAAAACATAAAATTAATAAAATTGGAAAAAAGATTCTTAACTAGTTCTTAATCCGTGCTTTGGCAGACATACCTTGTATTCATTTCTGTCTGTAAAAGAGAGAGCATTGCATCTGTTATATTGACAGATAAATGTAGATCCATAATCCTCTCAAAACTTTATTAATGTCATAGCTCCCCTCCTACCCACCACTCAATGTTTAAGGGAATTTGGTAACATGCTTTAAAGGTGTTTGAGTTTTTCCAAGTAAAGGGAAAGAAGGGGATGAGCTTTGAGAGAAGGAGACTAATTTAAAATATCTCCTTTTCTTTTTTTGGACCATCTCCCTTTCAAAAGAATGTTCTGGTGAAGTTTGTTAAAAAGAAGTTTCCAAGTAGTTGATTCTTTTTTAAACAAATCTAAGGCTTTTGGATTTATTGGACTTTTCTGTTTTTGTATAGGTTGAATATCACAGCTAATAGCACAGTAATAATTACATGTCATTCTCTTTATCCTCTTTGTGCACTGCCAATCGGCAAAGGTGTCTCATTTCACACATCATTTGCAACGCCCTATGGTAATACTGCGTATTTTGGGGAATAACTCTTGAATGTAGTCATTAATCTCCATTTTGAGATGTGTAGTTCCACATTCTGGACCCAATTCTGTAATTATTTGAAGCACACAGTTCTTGCTGAAGTCAATGGGCTAGCAAGCCTATGCTAAGTTCCCAAGAGAAAGAGTTACAGGTAACTTTAAACTAAACTACAGGACTGTAAGATTTCCCAGTCCTGCAGCCAGGCCATGCTGGCCACAGCCCAGTATGGGGAAGAAAGTTACTCTATTTGTCCACAACTGATGACCCACAGGGTCATTGTGACAGGTGGGAATCAGTGTTCAGGGGGCATTTTGGACAGTTTTCCCACATTGTGGAGTGAAAGCAAGCTGTTCTGCCGGTACTATTCCATTCAAGACAGATAGGACAAAGGAACACTGTTAAGGCCTATGGAGGCAAAGCAGCCACAAGTCAACAGTGATCCAAACCTATCTTCAACACAGAAACAGCTTGTGAAATTGAAAATCAGGAATGAAATAAAAAGGTCTATACGTTTCTGAGAAATCTTATCAACCCTGGCAGAGATATTTATTGCTTACTGATGACTGAGAATCTCCTCTTGCCCAGGGACTAGTTGAGAGTTACTAATGGAGTAAAAATGTAGGGTGAGCAGAGAATGACAGTCTATGGCTGATTACACTGATGTCATGCTTTGGCAACAGCAGCCAGAAATGTGCAACTCATTCTGCCTTTAGAATCAAAGGCACCTAATTACAATCTCATTTTGTTAAAACACAGTGCTAATGACTTGCTTGTGCGGTAGCTGGATTCCATACCAACTGCCATATAAGCTAAGTTTTTCCAGTTTCACAATCCTGATAGTTAGCAGTATCTGCCTGTGCATAAGCATTTGCCAGTTGTTGCTGTGCGTCACTGGAGAGGAGAGATGCAGCAGTTTCCACTAGGCAGTGAAAGCAAGAGGGCTCACTTGCAGATAAACTTTGTGCTAAGATGTTCTACCTCACTTGACAGGAAGAGCTATTTTGAGTCATGCATAACAACTGGTCTTTTAAAAATCCAACCATTGTTGGTTAGGTCAGATTATTCTGTGGTACATCAACAGAGGTTAAGCCCTTGCCTTTCCTGTAATGTTCTCCTCCCAGCTCTTTTTAATTTTTGTAATCTTTTTATACCTAGGTTGCTTCTGCACATTTGATATATGTACATCATCTTCTAAAAGTTTATTATGAAATATATATACACACATTTTCACAGCTCTCACTACTTGATAAATCTTACTATGGGTTAAGGGTTACTTGTATTATCTTCCAAACATCCTGCTGACAGCAACTGTACTTCAATATCAAGGGTACCTTGTTCTGTTCCCTACATATGCCTTTCCTTCAACAGATCCCAAATTAAGCACGTGCATGGATGACATGCATTGACATTTGCTATTATTTGATCTTATTCCATAAAATCCTCTTCAGCAAATTCTGCACATTTTAATCTGTTAATTATAGCAAAGTCTATAACATTAAATATTTATCTGAAGGGAGTTCTCTGAAAGTACAGAAATGAGGATAGCTTTCTAAGTAACTGTTTTGGCACAACTAGGACAAACTTTATCCCAAGTCACATTTTTCACACGGCATTAGATGGCTTCAGAGTTTGATATGTTTGGTTTTCTCCTACATGTCTGATGCAATCTCTTACATGCGTAATTCTATTTCTGAGTATGTTCTCTCTTCCAATGTGAATTGCAATAATACTTTCACTGTGGCCAGTGCTGCGACACTGCCAATCCCTCTAAATCTATGTAACTGGCATTTTCTCCAAGTGCATAGCTCTTGTCTCCCCAGGTTCCTGCCAGTTGTTTTCAATAGCCTTTCGTATGAAGTAGTGTTACTATAAGCTGTTGTTGTCAAAAATCCGATAGGATCTTAAAGAAAGCAATGCGTGTATCAAGCTATTCACACTCAAGTGGTATTCAGAGTCTATCAAGAGGAGAACAAGGTCTGTAATTATTATTTTTAAGAAGCATGGAGGGCAGCCAGAAGAGTTGAAGTAGGAACCCTTCCAAGTATATATCCTGAAGAAGCAAAAGGGGCAGTAATAAAACTAAACTTCCCCCTGTAAAGAGAAAGACTGTTGGAAGGATGGACTCATTAGCTAGGTGCTGGGGGCCAAGTCATTCTCTAGTTCCTTCTCATTACTTTTAGGCCATGACTGTGTTCTAACAATATCCCAGATCAGAACACTACCTGGGAATATTAGTGAGCTGAAAAAGAAACCAGTAAAACAGTTATGGTCCCAATGTCAGTATGAAAATCAGGACCATGATCTTTTAACTGCTCCAGTAAAAAGTTATGTCAGTTGTAATTTCTGCTTCTGGGAGATGCCCAGCATTCAAAGAGCTCTCCATAAATTCACATTCAGTTTTGCTGGATTAAAAAAAATCAGGAAAAAGTACTGATGAGCTTGGTTTCCATGGGTCCCTTGGGGAGAGATGGTCAAGAAATCAACACACCCCAGTCACAGCTAGGTCAGAATTGGATGCAGGTTTAATTGTACAAGTTGGCACCAGTCCTTAACTTTTTTTGCCAGCTGTTTGTAGTCAGTGTATTGGGTATCATTGCTGTCCCCTCATTCCCTAACCCTCTAGAAAACAGTATGCTGGTCACTTCTTCATTCTGCTAGGCAGCAGAATGATTCTCTAGTCTCTGTCCTCAGGAGCAGTGCAGCAGAACAAGGGTAAATTATAACAGACTGCCGCTCTTATTTCTCCCAGCATTACAAATTAAAACAAGAATATGAAAAACCCATATGACTTCATCCTTCAGACCACAAGTGAAGCTGAGTCAGCAAGTGGTGAAGAAAAGTACATGCATTTACAGTGAATGAGCAATTATTTCTTTTTCATGAAATGTTTGTAGCTAATCAACTCAAATAGCTGCCTATCTAATAAATACAAGCTGCATACAATCCTGCCAAAAAAGTATACTTGGATGGTATATTTGGCAGTGCTGAACAACTCTCAAAGCATATTAGATGTTCACGGTTTGAGTCAATAGGCTAAGATCTAAGTAAGATTAAAAAAAAATATTTTGATCTTTATTCCATAGTGTATGCTGCTTTTATTCATATCCATTGTCTTATATCCATTTCAGTTTGAAATTCACAGAAATCCAGCAACTATATTTATATATGTAAGTGAAGTCTAAGTACAACCTCTGAGTATTTTTGTGTTTTATTGTGTAAATGAGCATCCATTTGCCACACTTCACTAAAGTGTCAATATATATTAAATATCAATATATATTTCTTACATGATTTTAAAAAAAAAATATGTAATGTGCAAAGCACTCTATGGTTAAGGAGATTATACTTTCAAAGGAGATATTAAGGGGGTATAATTTCAAAACTACCTTTTCTCTCATTTGATATTGATTACTTTTTCTTACCTTTGAATATATATCATAGACTTCTTAAACTCCTAATGCCAGTACTTTAATCACTTCATACTGCTCTGTCCTATCCTTCCCCCCAGGACCTTTAGAGAGGTGCAGGTAGCCAGGCACAAAGGTTCAGGGAGCAAAGCTGGGAACAGTAAATTCTATTGACATTAACTTCTCATGAATTTCAGCACACAGGCTTATCCATGTAACTCTCATTAAAATTAATAGGAATCATGTGACTCTACCCTGCATATTGAGAAGTTTCCTTAGTGTACTAAAGAATCTGCATCTAGTTTCTGAGACCCTAAACAAAATGATTAGGGTGCAGTGACAATATATCATTTAAATGTCACATGCATTTATTGTATTATAGTGCTTTGAAGAAACATCTATAAAAGCAACCTTTGCATCAGAAGTCAAAAGTCCCAGGGAAAGTTTAATTTATATTGCAAATTTGGTATGGTTTTCATCATAATGATAAAACAGACTACTGTATTTGCTATTTAGCCTCTAACTATACAATTTTTAACTTAAATAGCCAGAAGGAATGCAATAAATGAAACATTTATTCAGAACAATGTTTTAAGCTTGTTCTTACTTTTTCATCATTTAAACTTTCCTTAAATGACAGCCTATTAATAGGGCATTAATATAAACATTATTTTAAAATGAGATTTCAAGACAAGGTTAGACTTGAATAAGCTACAGTAAGCATAGGCAGAAGCTGATGAGATGACTTTCAAAGAAATAATGCTATAAACAATATTTATGATGTTATGCCCAAACAATTTGAAAACAAAGGCTATAATTTACCTTTGAATTATATATATGTATATTTCTATGTCAATATTTAGAAGTCCACTGATTTAATAGGAAGCTATATAAGCATGAGGACATGTGCAGATGATATAGTGGAATAAATGAATGCTCTGAGTGTCTAAGTGGCACACAGAGACTCTTAAGATATTCCAAATGCTCTCTGAATTTGTAGAATATCCCAATCCCTTTCCTTCTTCCTCTTCCTTCTCTTTTCTCCTTCACCTCATGGTGCCTTCTGCCTTTGCGCACTACCCAGAAGTAGCACTTGTCAAGCTGTGAATTTCCTCATGTTTCACTGATATCTAGAAAAGCTCTCCAGTTGAATCCTCTTCAGGAAAGCTGTCTCATTTATTAGGAAGAAGTAAGAAATTGTGTTTCTTAAATTTATGTTACAAGACAGGCTGAAAAAGATAATCAACATTTTTCCAGTAAGGTATAGGAGTCGCAGTGTTGGCCTTTGGGAAATTTAAATTCAGTGCCTTCATTTTTGTTCATGCAACATGTCACCAAATGTAGAGAAGTTCATAAGGATGAAGGTCCACCGGTGTCAAGCTGTGTACTGTCCTCATAAAAGTTGTAATAAATGATGCTTATAGGCTACAACTGCCTGATAAAATTAAGAATATTTATTCTAAGACTTTTATTCAAGTTTCTCAAAAGATCTTACAGATACTAATTACATGACTTCAGCCCTCTTGTATGGCAAAAATAGATAAGTAGGTAGATAAACAGGGACCATTTGACTTCTGTTGTAATAATTTTGTCTGGATTTCGTGTGGGTGGCATAGCAGAAAGAACAGCTTCACAGATCTTTTTAGTGCATAGAAACAATATACTGTGTTTTATTGCAGGAAGTGAAAGCTGTGGTATTGAACAGAAACTTCAGAGGAAACTTCTGCACAAATAGATGCAATTTATGTTAAATCAGAGTTGAGATGTGTCTTGGCCATAACATCTCTTTCACACAATACTAGCTCTTTCTTAGTAGCCAAAATATATTTTTTTCTCATTTTACAGATGACAGCATCAACTATATAGAACTTACTGAACCAGGTTGTTTCAACTCAGGAAATGCTATCACTTCTTACCCTGTTCCTCGATAGTTTTGTATTCTTCCATAGTTTAATGGGCTGAATATAGGATTAACTGCTATGAACTTCTGCTATCTCTGTCACTGATATGAAATACACCCTTGCCTATTTCAACTCTCCCTCTGTTTTGTCATTGCCACAAACATCAGGTACATGTTGGTTTATCAGTGGTGCTGAGAAGTGGTTGGTACAGCTAATGTTCTCATAGTACTTTGATTAGAGGAGAATAACAGAAAAGCTTTCTATTACTGCTATTATTGTTTTCAATTATATATTTACTCAGTGGGTTCTTTGTTTTGAGATGCAAATACACATGTGATGGACCTATTTGGTACTGCTCTTCTTGAAATTACCTGGAAACATGAGGAAGATAATTTGTGTGGTTTGTTTTTTAGATACCCTTTTTACTGATACATTTTTCCTCTTACTGATTCTCAGATACTGATTACGGTTTGCACTGACCAGAAAAGGATGCTGACATAAGGTATTATTGTTGAAGGCAGAAACAGACATTTTATTTATCTGCTTGAGACACTTTACAAATAAATTCATTATTATCATCATAACAACAGCTGAACACAATCCTATTCATATACCATAGAGTTTTCAGTTTTGTACTAGGATGCCTTCAATTTTTGTTGTTAAAACAAAACAATTTTTTAAAAAATCATCATATTTCTGAAAAAGTTCAAGATTTAAATGTCCCAGTCTTCATGAAGAAAGCCAAATTAAAACTTAGATAAAATGGAAAATATAATGGGTTTGAATCTAATATTTGGGCATTAGCCCCAAATGTTAACTAATTATGCCCTTAAGTAACACCTCAGGATCAGAGTAGCTAAATGGGGGAATGTGAAGAAAAACAGTTCCTCTTTAAAAAATTAAAATTGTTCATTCAATTAAAAAACCCTTAATAAAAGTCCATACTTGAGTTCAAGTTGCCCACGGGAAGGTCTAATTCATGTTGGCCATTAATGAAAGCTTTATATGACTATTAAGGAAAAATTGACAAGTTACCACAGCAACCTTAGTAATGCTTGTTAACATGCATAAGAAATCAAAGCTGAGTACATAGAATGCACCCTAAATTCTTCTTTTATAGGTCAAACTTTGCAAAATGTTAATAGGTTTAAAAGATCTGTAATTTCAGCTACTGATACATTCCCATGTATGTTTTTAAAAGCTGTTCTCCAATTTCTTTCTTGTGCAGATGACAAGTCTACTGCTGGATTAAATATGAACCGATGTCTGACAATAAGTTGGCCATTGTAATACTTCTTTGCTCAATTCATTTAGTATACAGACAATATTTTATAAGCTGGAACTTATATCATGCATTTGTGCAATATAAATAAAATTAATGTCTAGAACTGATTCTTGAACAAATGAAAATGAGTATACTTTATTTTTTGAAAAAAAGGATGGTGAAAATTAATACTTTGAGAACTTACATATTGCTTTTTGTATTCATAACACACTAGAGTTTCAGTTATAAATAAAAAATAAACATCATAATTCCTGTTTGGAAAAAAAAATATCCTGAGACAATAATGCATTTTTTTAGATATGTTAATTTCTGATACCCCTTTTTTTTTTTTTCTGTTTTTCTTGCTGAAAATTTGTTAGTAGGCATTCTGAGTTGCATCTCATATCACTTAAAAAGTAGATTTGCATGTTGTAGTCAAACATCCTGTCTGACATTTCAGGACCTCCCTCCCTCCCTCTCTCCTCTCCTCTCCTTCTCTCTCTCCTTCTCTCCTCCTCTTCTCCCCTCTCCCCCTCTCTCCTTGCAAAGCTTTGTTAGCTCTGGCTGCTGTCTTTTTTTTTTTGGCTGCGGGGGTGTGTGTGCCTGGAGGAGGTCTTTGCATATATTTGTCAACTATTCTCAAGCACTGCTGTGATCTTCCTTCTGTCTGGTATAAGCAGGACACAATTCAGCAGACTTTAAGCCTACTTCTGTTGGTGTTTTTGTCACTGGCTGCATACAGGGCTTCCACCTGGATGATTTCTGCCAGTTTGACCAATTTTACTCTTGGAATGGAGCTGTTGTTGGCAGTAGTGGGCATACTGGAGGCTGTTTGGTAAAACAGCTCTTGGGTGGGTTTTCATTGCTTGGTTTTTGTTCATTTGTCCTTTCCAAAGGTAACAATCTTATTCGTATATGGAGTCTCTTCTTTTAATGCCATTTTGTCTTGTTTTACTGTATATGGCCCTCCTGCAAAGCTCTGACATTATAGACACTGATCTACATATTCATCTTAACTCTTTATAGTCTCTCTGTTCCATTTATCTATTTGTGTGCCTATCTTTTGTTTAGGGTCTATCAGTAAGGTCTATTTTTCCTTATGTTGGCCTATCTTTGTGGTGCTTACTAATCCAATTTAGTTTATACAAACCAGTACTTGGAATGGTATTGCATTCTTCCTGCTATGATCAGCAACAAGAGCCCTAATATCTTCTGAAATACACTGTACCTGCTGTTCATGTTGCAGTATAAATGTTGGCACTTTTATTTTGTCTCCATGAATTCAGTAGCAGCTGTAATACAACATGTTCACTGCAAATTTGCATTCTGAAATATAAAACACCTCCATCATATTAATTTTGTCATTTTGCAAGCTTTGTCATGTCCAGACAGCCAAGTCTTTGCAAAAGATAATACCAAGGGATTCTCCCAGAAATCACAATGTTGCATCCTGGGATGTGGAACAGGCTGCCCTGGAAGGTGGTTGAGTCACCACCCCTGGATGTGTTTAAAAGACGGGTAGATGAGCTGCTTAGGGATATGGTTGAGTAGAGGACAGGAGCAGTTGGACTTGATGATCTTAAAGATCTTTTTCAACCTAGTCATTCTGTGATTCTGTGATTTAAATGTGCAGTGCCCAAGATGTTTGAAACAGCACAACAAGCCCCTAGCAACCTACCACATGTAGAGACAACCACAATTTGTCCCTTGCTAAAAGATAAAAGTAAAACCCAGGAAGGGATGCTCATATTTATATACCACCTACTATATTCCTGACTCTGGATTCCATAACAATGAGGTGACAGACGAAAAAAGAGAAAAAAAATTGCTCAAGATCTTTATTTATTTTTTGCAGTGCCTTATAAGCAGATGGACTACAGGGAAATGATTTTATATACTAGTAAGATTCAAATAAGATACAATTTCTTCTATAATCTGCCATGACAGTGTGAAAATTCTAGGTCTTAATTGCTTGCTATATTTAATTTCACTTCTTCCAATCTAAAAGTATACAGTTGAATAGTAGCAGAAAATGCAGGATAACAAAGGTGATACAGAATGAAAATATTCTATTAACATAAAAGTATATTTCCCTAAAAAAAAAAAAGAAAAAAAAAAGCATAAACCATGAAGAAAACTAACTATTCTAATTATATTTTTCCAAGATCTACTTGAATTTAGGAATTTAGGACTAAGAGTGTGTTCCTTAATTGGAAAAAATGAGGAACTGCTTAAAAATAACATACTTTACTTGGAAGTCCATAATGTATTTGTACTTCAAAATTAAAAGTGGTGCTAAGTGAACCTCTGCACATTTCCCCTGCATTTTTTTGAAATCATTATACTGTGTCTTTTTCTGCATGTTTTCCATATCTCATATATTCTCATAAATCCAATATAAATATGTTTTTTTATACTGGAGTTATATCTGTAGTCTAATGGTTGAGGATTTAAAGAAAATGTGTGAGTTTGAAAATGTGTCTATACACACTGTGTTTCAGATATTCTCATCTAATATTTCCAAAGAAAGCATGTTCAACAGGACTCTTCCCCCTTCAGAGCAGGGCCTTCTAACTGGTTTTACTCCTTTATGTTGGGTTGAAATTTAGGTCTGCTTTTACATTTATTTTCACTTTATTTGGCTTACTTGCCTTTCCACACCCTCCCTATTCCTATAGTCACAGGCACAAATGTTCTTATAATAGTATTGAAAAAATGAATTCCACTACTTTGAATACTCCATTTTTGGTATAACGTGAGGCACTGTCCCAGAAGCAAGAATTCCGTGCTGCTTCCAAACCCAGATCTTTTCTGTGGCAATGAAGCCTTCTCTGCATCCAAGATATCAAACTGTCAGGCTGTTGTTTTTTAAAGCCAGATTTGAGGAACTACATCTGATTTAAATAAATTGGGTTATTTGAACATGCCTAAAGCAATAGTACAAATATGTCACTGTTTTTCTGCCTCTTAATGTGAGTCCAACTAAGTCCATAGGGTAAAGCATTTTCGAAGACATCTTTGCTTCATTCATTCATGCACAGTTAGAAAGACAGAGAAATATTGTGGGGTATTCTCATTACAGTGGTTGTGTTGTAGTTCCTGTGCACTCTGAAATTCTTGTACTCTGCATAGGTTCATCACCAGTTGTCCTCTTTGGTACACAGATGCCAAGATGAAAATATCAGAGAATTTTAATATTATTTTGGCCTTGATTTCTTTAGTATTTTTAAGAATTTTTAAATGTTGAACATGTAGGATTTTACAAGAAGTGGGTATTTTACTCTTACTAATGTCTTCTTCACAATTTCTAATTCACCTAAAATGTCACACGTTTACTGATGTGCTTTTCTATTGGCTGAAAATAGTTGTATACTGCAGGATATTAACCGAACATGGCTGTCAGCATTAATCATTCCCACTGAACTACATTTAAAAAAGTCTAACTGAAACCCTTCAGTAGAGAGCATGATGGGACTCGCAATGGATTTGAGACATCCAATTTATTAGTTTCAGTTTAAAGGGAGGCATTAACAGCAAATATTTCTGACAATAGCCATTTAAGACTTGGCAGTAGGGAAGGAGGAAATCCCTGACTATTAGAAGCAAATTCAACATGTGATCTCTTTGTCAACTTCTTGAACTTGATGTCAAATGTAGATAGCTTTTAGTTCTCATTACTGCTGTTGCAGAACTTTATAGTAATCATATTCATAAACATTCTGCAAATTTCCACATCAATTCATTTACATTTAGTTTGTTTTCATTCTTGTTAACTTTAAATAGCTCTGCCCCTGGTGAATAGTGTATTTACAAAGTACGTCTGTATTCTCTCAGGTTCCATTTTTCTAAGCTAAAGAAGTTAAGGTGCTTTTCAGGTGTCACCTGAACTTCTTAACATCTATTTTTCCCCTGTTTCCCTCAAGCACTTCTGGTTTGAATGCAACTGTCTTGCAACAGAATTGTAGATGCTATTCCAGAGGCAGTCTTGCCAAGACCTTGTGCAAGTGGTACTCTCTACCAGTACTAGAAAACATCCCAGCATATCCTAAGATTACGCTTTTATTTTTCATGGCAGCTTCACACTGGTAGTGATAATCATCATGTGATTGACTGATTAAGCTCAAGTCTTTCTCCTCCTGTACTATTTCCAACTGATGAGCTCCCAGCTTATAGCAGAAATTCTCGTTATTAGTCCCTGAGTGCATGACCTTACACTTTGTACTATTAAATTTCATCTTGCTTCTATTACTACAGTCGTCAAGGTCATCTAACTCTTCCTGTATGATATTCCAGTTCTCCTCAGTATTGGCAACTCTGCCAAAGTTTTTGTCATCAGAAAAATTTCATTAGCACACTCCCAGTATTTGTATCAAAGCCATTAAAGAAGATATCAAATAATACTGGTTCTAAGACCAATCCCTGAGGAACTCCGCCAGTGATTCTCCAAACTGGCAGACTTCCTTTTAACAGAAGTCATATTTTTCTCTTGTTTAAGCCATTTTTTTCAATGTTACTATTCTTGTGTTAATTGCCCTCTTTAACTGGTAGTTTCCCATATGGTGAAGTTAAGATAGATTACAGTGGTTTCAGGAAGAATTGTAAACAGCATGTGAAAGTGTAACCTAGGGAAGGCAATTCAATCAAATCAGGCCTGCATATAAACCAAATTGTTTGGAATGCTGGACAGGAGAAGACAAAATGATATAAGCATTACATGTATGGAGAAACATTCAATGAAAACTAGAAAATCAGCAAGCAGAAATATTCCTAAAAGACTGTGAATAACAAAACCCTTGTTGATAGCAAGTAAACACTAAGGTATTTCTGGACATAAGTATATTCCTACATCCAAACAATGCTGCTTTATATTCACTCAGTATAGCATCATTATTTAAGCAATAATGATGCAACGGTCCATTATCAGTTGGTTGTTCAGTTAATGAAGTGCCTGAGGTGAAGGCCACTGCTTTACTTGCCCAGCACAAGGTTTTATTAAGAAACAAGCATTTGTCTTGATCACAGCACCAATTCAACATCTACTAAATTGACAGGTCTATCTGGGAATAAGTTTCTATCACAAAGAAAGGGGTATCTGCTGTCATCTGACAAGTATACTTCATTCCCCTCCTAGATTTAACAACTGAGACTCCTATACTACACAGAGTATCAGCTCCCTTGCTTTATAGCAATAAAATATACTCATGTATCAGCATTTGTTGCCCAAAGAAATTTAATTTATTGATGCCTACCATTCCAAAACTAACCCCCTTCACTGATCATTTCTTCTTATGTATGAGTAATTTTTTAGGTTAATTTTAATAACTGGGATCGCTTCACTGATTTGGCTAAGACTGCGGCCCTAAAAGCTGTGATATCTTCAGTTGGTGTGGCAGTGAATGATATGAGAGGAAGTTGGAATCTCACTGAAGCAGGGAGAGGTAAACTCTGGTTTGCTGTCCTTTCCACTTTCACCACCCCAAAAATAATTGTGTAGAACCGTTTCCTTAAGTGTTGGTAACTTGGACATCCATAAAAAACAATGTCTGCTGAAGAACAGAGTGTCATGGATATGAAAAACTCACAGAAGAGTGCAACACTGAAGGAGCTCATCCTCCTGATGGGCTTGTGATATCCAAATTGCCGAAAAGAGAACTAAATGCCGAACAGTGTGCTGCAAAATCTTTGAAGTTTCATAGAATCATAGAATGTGTAAGGTTGGAAGGGACCTTTAGAGGTCATCTAGTCCAACCCCCTGCAATAAGCAGGGACATCTTCAATAGATCAGGTCGCTCAGAGCCCCATCAAGCCTGACCTTGAATATCTCCAGAGATGGGGCCTCCACTATGTCTCTGGGCAACCTGTTCCAGTGATCTACCACCTTCCAATTGAAGAATTTTTTCCTAATATCCAACCTAAATCTCCCCTTTTTGAGTTTAAAACCATTACCCCTCACCCTATTGCTACATGCCTTTATGAACAGTTCTTCTCCAGCTTTCTTGTAGGCACATTTCTGGTATTGGAAGGCTGCTATAAGGTCCCCTCTGGTTCTTCCCTCCTTGAAGCTGGACAAGGCCAACTCGCAGCATATCTTCATAGGAGAGGTGCTCCAGCCCTTTGATGATTTTTGTGGTTCGCCTTTGGACATGTTCCAACAGGTCCATGTCTTTCTTGTGTTGAGGGCTCCAAAGCTGGACACAGTATTACAGGTGAGGTCTCACCAGAGCAGAGTAGAGGGGCAGAATCACATCTCTCAATCTGCTAGCTACACTTCTTTTGATGCAGCCCAGGCCTTCTAGGTTGCAGATGCACATTGGTGGCTTCTGTCCAGCTTCTCATCCACGAGTACTCCCAAGTCCTTTTCCCTAGGTCTTCCTTAAATTTTTTTTAAAAAGAAAATCCATGATGCAGGGCCCAGGTTACATATTGTTTTTTAATTTTCCATCACATTGACTAGAAATGTTTAGACAGGAATAATTTACTTGAGTGAATCTCTGGGGATATCATCCACAAATAACTCAAAGGTTAGGAATTTTCTGTTACTGTGCAGGAACTACTTAACAGTGACGTCTCCTGAGCAAAGAAAATCAGGAGACAAAAGATCTAGGTCTGCATTTCAGCCTGAAGATCCAGTGGCAATGGTTAGATTCTACCCAAGTACACTTTGCTTGGAAGCTGAAGGGAATCAGCTCCTGGGACCAAGTTAAATACATCGGATAGTGTACTTTGTAGCATAGATTATATGGTCCTTGATAAGTCATTTCATTTTGGTTTATGCTATACATTTTCCCCCAGGTCTCTTCCCCTTTTCTTTAATAATTAGAAAATTCTTGCTTCTATAGCCTTTGTGGATATAATTTTGTATTATATAAGAAAGAATTGGTCAAAGAATGATACACTATAGGTAAAAAACTTTGTAATTTTAAACTACAATAAGCCACAGAATTAAGTCAAATCCTGTGTGGAGTTAGGACAGTTTTGTACTACTTTACTGATGGAAAGTTGTCTCTAACACTGATAATTTCTCAATCAATATTGATAAAATTGATCAACTTCTGCACAAAAACCATGCTTGTATTTGATTCGTTGTAAGATGTAAAGCAGTGCATGTCCCTAGCCCAGCAGCTGAAAGCCTTTCTATGGTATGTCAAGTATATCTGTAATATTTACTCAAATTGAAATTTCGATGATGCTCTCTTCACATGCATCAAGACATTTTATATTTCTTTGATTTGGACTTAATGTTTTTTCCAACCCCAGACAGAAACAGAATTCAGATTATCTATGGAGGATGATCCACAATTCTTCATTCATCCTGGAATAGCAAATTAGTATGTTTACTCTGTCATCTGAAAAGATGATAACCTGAAACCACACTATTGAGCCTGTCACAGCCGTGTTAGAGGGAGGTGACCCATTTCCTGACAGAAAAGACTTGAAAATATAAAGCTAGGCTGAGATTTTATTTAAACAAAACTAGTCGTGATATGATCTGCGTACTTGCTCAGACAATAGGCTAAGTAATGATATCTTAACTGCTCCACATATTATTCCAAGACCCCTACAACTATGAACATCATTTCAACATTTAAATTTTAAAAATACTTTTCATCATATTCCTGCTTTCATTAGAATGTGTCTTCTCTAGAACATGCTTTTGAAAGGCATTTTACTGCAGGTTGTTTAAACCTTCCTTGAAAATTTAGACAACTGAAAATTGTGGACATTTATGCACATTTTACAGACATTTCACAGGGGTTGTCCATAGACTATGGGAATGATATTTGTATACCATATCAAATGATGGGAAGGGTGGTGGTGGATACTGAGGTTGTATTTGATAGTGTGTGTGGGATCTGAGCATGATGTAAATGGTATGGAATAAGATACCGTGAGATGACGCTGGTTTTGTCTGGGATAGAGATGGATGTTCATAGCAGAGTATGGGGCTGTATTTTTGATTTGTGCTGGAAACCATGTCGATAGTTCAGGTATGTTTTTGTTACTCCTGAGCAGTGCTTACACAGAGCCAAGGCCTTTTCTACTCTTCATACCACCCTGCCAGTGAGTAGACTAGTCATATGCAAGGACTTGGGAGGGCCACAGCCAGGCGACCTGACCGAAACTGACCAAAGGGATGTTCCATACCATATGACATCATAATCAGCAAATAAACTAGAGGGAAAGGTGGCTGGGGGATTCTGATCTTGGCCAGGCTGAGGATTTTTTAGTTGATGGTGAGCAGTTGTTTCTCATTTGCAACACTTGCCTTTCTTGGGTTTTATTTCTGTCTCTTTAAAAAAAAATTGTTATTATTATAACTACTAATACTATTATTATAATATTATTTCTTTTCTCAACCCTTGGCTTTTCTCACTTTTACTCTTCTGATTTTCTCCCCCACCTCACCAGGGGAACAGTGAGCAAGAAGCTGTGTGGTGCTTAATTGTTGGCGAGGTTGAAACCGCTACACCATCTCAGACAGAAGCAGTGCAAGGATTGGCTTTAGACATAAAAAATGGCATGTGAGAGATGCCCAATGGAAATACCATTTGGATATTTTTTTTTCCACAGAGGTTAACACTAGAAGAAGTAATTATGTTATGCTATTGACTTTCCATTATGAACCTTCACATTTTACCCCGTTGTTCTGTACTGTGCCAAATAACTTGTGTTTAGGTAAAACATAAAGCATATCTTCCAGAAAGAGAATCTGTCTTGATCTGTAGACATTAAAAGATAGGGAAGTGATCATACTGTTTTATAACTTGTTCCAGTGGTTAACCACTCATGGTTAACATGTGGCTTAGTTCAGCTTGCAGCCATTAGTTCTTGTTATCCCTTTTTTTGCCTGATTAAAGAGCACTTTAGTACTCCGTGTTTTCTCACTGTGAGAGTACTTATACTTTCACAGTTACCTCTCAGTCAAGTCAACACTCAATCTTCTTTTCGATAGACTAAACAAACCAAGCTCTTAAAGTCTCTCACAGTAGGCATTTTATCCAACCTTGAATCATTTTGTGGCTCTTTTTTACCACATCTCCAGATTAAAAAAAGAAAAACAAACCTGAAAAAAAAACCCCTCAACAAGTCAAAACTCTTTAAACTGTGGACAACAAAAATGGACAAAGTGTTCTCTTATCCACCTCATTATTGCTAAGTAAAGATAGAAAAATTCCAAATCTTGTTTCTCACTCAATTATTTATAGGATTCCAATTGCTATTTTTCAGAATTGTCCTTGTGCTTAGCTCTCCACTATGATACTCAGAGTTACCTTAATCAATGTATTCCCAGACAAATATGCCCATCCTGAAGGGCTGGCCTGGACCTTTTTCTTCCATGCATGGTTTTTTACTTGACAGAGTTGCAACATGGGTTCTATTTTTGTTATATTTTGAATTATCTCATTTTACCCATAATTTAGAACACAGTGTATAGCTCTGTTGTCCTCATTATTATTTACTGATTCTCCAATCTTTCTGCCACCCACAAATTTTCTAAGAATGATTTATGTTTATATCTTAACTCATGGGTGAAAATGCTGAATAACACTGAATCTAATGTTGATCCCTAAGGAGCCTCCTAGAATCATTTCCATTTGATGATGATTTACCACTGACTAACACTTTTTTGAGATCATTCATTTAACAAGTTCTTCATTCATCTGCATTGTGATCTGTTGAATTTGCGTTTGTTATCAGTGATCTGAAACCAGACACTAAAAGTATGCTAGTTATGGTGGCAGGAATTCTAAGCATTCATTGGGACAGAGAAGAACATAGGTAGTTGCCCTGGTTGCAAAGCAATGGATTCCCCCCATCTGTCAGGTGAAAATCTTTCTATTGTATGTTAAGTTTTTTTACAATTTTTATTTGAATAGAAATGTAGATGGTGTCTTTTCATACCTATGAAGATATCGAATGTATTTCTCCATCTACAAAATAAATATAGAAAGACTGACATGTTGGATGAGAAATTAAGAAAGAAAACAAAATATTTATATTTTTCATTGCAGTCCTCATCCATTTCTTGTGCAGCAGAAGAGGGAGAGTTGCTGTGTGGGTTTTCCCACTCAATGCTATAGAAACTCATGAACCACACATCGCACTGCATGGCATCTTTTTCTTCTATTCCAAATGGTGTGCATCTAGACAGGAAGAATAAGAACTCATTTTAGGATATTAGATACAGAGAAGACTTTTCAAATACAAATGGGGCCAGAGTAATATGATTAATTTAGACATACTCCAAGAATTAAAATCAAATGACTTTTACCTATTCAAATACAGAAGCTTCAAGTCTTGATTATTTTAATTGCTAGTCCCTACCACTAAAGAATTTTCTTGAAATAACATAGTCATCCTAGAGGCATCTTAATACAAAAATATTTCAAATTTGTTGAAAGACTGGGCATTTAAAGTTGGCTTTGCAGCATCACCAGGGCCATCTAGTACCTTGCAACCAATGTAAAGAATCACCAAGGATAAGAAAACAGAGTTCCAAATTATGCAGATGAACTTTGTATTAGAAGGTAGAAGCTGGTAATCAGCTGTTATATCTGCTGAGACAAAACCAGTGAATAACAGGCATATGCAGAGGAAAGGTGTGGTAAAATAGATTTCTATCATTTAGCTCCCATATTTTCTTTAGAAATAAAACCACCAAAACAGGTTAGTGCAGATCATTTCTGAGGACATAAAGCCATCATTAGTGGACTAACAACTTTAGTGGGCCATTACAACTGCTCACAGATTTTAAAGTATGGGTGCATTATAGAGATATGCCTATTTCCGTTAAAGAGTATTCCCCAAAAGAACTAAAAATAAATGTGAATTTGCTCTTCCAAACATTGACTGACAAACAAAAAAGTACAGTAGTTTCTATATTGGGCTTTGCCAAAAGGGTGCCCTTATCAGAAGCCTTAAAGATCTTGATAGACTGATTGACAGACATCCTAGCAAATTGATGTAGTTATTCAGTGATTTTTCCTCCAGCCCAAAGCTATCTAAAGACAGCACTGATGTGTTCAAATGGACCAGCTACTATATCATAAGTCAGCTCCTCCTCTTACTTTCTTCTAGTTACTTAAGATTGCATATTTGTACTATAGGACCCGTGCAAAGAATGATAAACCCTTAAAAAATTTCACACAACTTAGCTTTCATCAGATTAAGGTACCTTAGCAACTAGAGTAGTGTTTTATCTATTTTCAATGGGATTTGGTTCTCTTATAGGACCCTTCAACTGACCCCGATAGCTGGAATTTCTATCTTTTATCAGCCCTGAGTCTTTAGAATCACCAGGTTATTGAGCTGTGAGACCTGTCATCTTCAAATATGTACTGAAACTTGCTTATCCTTGCCACCCAATTTGGGTCTTTAATAAAGTACCAAGAAAGGTACATCTAGGTCCTATCTGCTGTATTATGATATCAATCCCATAGGAGACTCATGGGCAAAATCTGATAATGTTAACTTTATTTTCTACATGAATTTATCATAACTAAGTGCAATTTATAGCCTTCATGCTGACATGGCATTCTTTTTTTTTTTTTTTTCCTTTTTTCCTTTCTTTTTGCTGCCCCTGAGATCTTCAAAATGCGTACAGCATTCTCCATCCTTTCCTATTCACTAGCTGAGATCCTTCCATATAAATGACTCAACACAGAGGAGAGTGGCACTTTTGCCCTTTGTGGCGTACTCCTTCAGTGCAGTAGCTATGGATCTAAATAAAAGGCAGCATGTTTCCAGGCACTTTTTTCTCTCAGGGCTCACTTGCTAAAATAGAAACCCAAGTCCACATGGTGATCATATTTGCTACCTCAGGGACTAATTTTCTTTTACCTCCTTCCCTGTATTCCAAAGCTTCATTGCCATTATCCTCTTGCTCCCCATGCACTAACAAAAAGATTTTAATGTATTCATTATGCAAAATCTTGTCTTTTGTGACCTTTGCCAAGAGTGCCCCCAAAGGACTGGCCAGGCTTAATAAGCTCACAAATAAACTACGATGTCAGCCAAGGGCACTACTGGCCAATTGAGCCTGCACCATTGCCCTCTCCCTAAGCCCCCACTTCACACCTGAGATACCCCGAGGTGGGATTGCGGGGGTGTTGTCTGCCCTGGAAAACTGTTAATCCTTTCCGGCAGCTCCCAGCTAGGCAAACAATCCCCTTTGTGAAAGCTGGAACAATCACACAGGCAATATTGCCTTTTGTTGCTCCTGAGATAGACCCTGCCTTCCTTTAAGTTCCTTTTTTTCCTCTCGCCCTGGCTACATTGTTTAACGCTTTCATTCTTCTTATTTCATTTATGTTATGTCCTGTAAAAGCTTTGTCATGGACAAGCCAGCTTCTCTCATCAGATACTTGTGTTAGTCCATTTTACTCCTGCCCAGGGTTATTGTCTAGGTTCTGTGGGGAAAACATCCACTCCCCCATTCAGTCCTTGATGCTGTGGTAGATTACAGCGGTTTCTGTCTGCTAAGCAGTCAGGCAAAGAAAGGAGTAAGAGGGATATAGCAGTCCCTTTATTTCATATATAAAAATGCAGATAAAGTATATAATATCGTAGGATGACATAATCAGTAAAAATTTTGAATTTATTGGGGAAGAATATAAACTTTCAAAACTGTCAAAGAGATCATGCTCATAAAAGATAGATATTACAAATGTTAATGCAAATTATTAGTAAATCTGACCCCTCTATCCCTCTATGACACACATTTAAAATTTATTATGGAACACATTCAGGGGAATAGCTTTAGGGAATTCATTGCTCATCTTTCTCTTTCTTCCTCCATCTCACACACTAGCAGTCTCCAGACAGCTTCTCTGAATTCTTCAGAAATACTGCCACTCTGACCTCTGTACCATAGATCCATTGACTTACTTCATTTGACTGTCTGGAGTGACAGCTAAGGTACTAGTACAACATGTTCTCACAACTTCCATGGCAGAGTACACATCTTCTTTCCAGTTCACCTCTATATTATGATGCAGAATATCATGACACAGATTGCTTAAATAAAATCTTTTTGAACTTCTGATGTTTTAATATATATAGTCCAAAGAAAAAGCATGAACAAACCATGGGCTTTAGTTAGTAGCAGCATTCATCTTCAAACACTTACATAAGTTCTCTTTCTGAGATTGTGTCAAATGGGGAAGACTTTGAACATCATGAAAAGTTTTAGGAATCCAACTGCTGCTAGCTGCAATGGGACTTAAATGTATTTTTTTTTCCCTTCTTCTCCTTTCCTCCGAATTTCAAGTCTGTTCCAAAGTTGTCTCTGGATTTACCTCAATTTAGCGATTAAAAAAACCACCACCACCTTGAAATGATGACACTGGTTTTTTTTAGAAATCAGCTAGTTAATGTTAGACCATACTTTCATAGATGCTGAAAGTTTAGACAGCACTGTGGGTGCTCATCACTCTGAAAACCTAGATTTTGAGTTTAACGTTTCCTTGTTAGAAATCTTATGCAACTCTTATCACTACAATGCCAAAACACCTCCTCCAGTATTTTAAGGAAAAAAACCCCTCAAAATAAAACCCTAAACCCTTTCCTCATTTTAACAGGACTTTTACTAGGCTGTATTTGCAAACCTAGAGAAATATATATTTGTTAATCTGACAGGGTAAGGCAATATCAGGATAACACATTTACCATATGTGGAACTGGAGTGTAGCCATTTAGTCTTTTAATGTGTACTTCAGACTCTCAGGCTGCACACAGTAGGTACAAATTATCTGTCCAGAAGCTCAGGAAGAAAAAAGTACCTTTCCTTGGCAGCTCTGTAGCAGGATAGGAAAAGGCCTCCACATGCCTTAATAAAACGAAACGAAAGCGAGGAAGCTAGAAAGACTTGAATGTTCATCGAGATCTGGGCAGAGAGAAAAACAAAAAAAAAAAAAAAGAGAGAGAAAGGAAAACAAAAGGCACTTGTCAATAAATACAGTAAATACCCACCCTGTATTACTGTGGTTACTAAGTGCTAGCAATGAACCTCTGGCAGGCAGTGAGGCGTGCAGACAAAAGGACCTTGAGAAGTTGTACGGCTGTATCCTGTATAATAGTTGAAATCTGTGAGTGTTTTTCAAGGTTAGGCACAAATAAAGCAAAATTTCTTTATTAAGGTTCCGAATTACTCATCTTCTCCTACATTTCAGTCCATTGTGGGGCTCTGAGTACTGTAACTGACCTTTGATAAACAGTCATTTCACCACGGTGATGAGACTACGTAAAAACTGGTCTGCACAATATAATGCAGATTAACTGAGGGGCATTCCAGCTTTTCTTAAAAATAAGCCAGAATGACACCAGAGAATTTGCTCATAAACTAGCCGGTTGCATGTGCACATAGTCTTTGTGTGAGAAATTTCTTTCCAATGAGATAATTTAAACAATGAAGAAATTACTCTCGATATGCGTGTAACAGGAAATTTTATAATATTTCCTTCAAATGAGAGTCTAGTTAATGCTTTGTCACAGGTGTGGAGCAACTGATGATTCAGTGTTCATATGCTTCACTGTATAATGAAGTTGAGCCCTGATGTTTAAAATACAGGGAAAAAACCTGCAAATGTGAAGTCGTTACAGGTTGTGTCATGAACATGCTTCATCCTTCAAAGTGAAGCCAGTGAGTAAGCTGGTACTGTAAAGCTTGCACAGTTATCTAAAGATAAAACCAAGTATCTGTTTTGATCAAGAAATCTTTCATCAATAGTTTGTCTAATCTCAGAGATCATTAAAAATATCTGTAAAATACAAATACAAAGAGTTGGCATACTTTGTGGCATGAAAGATTAAAGGGAGTGATCATGTCATGCTGAAGGTAGTCTGAAATATTGACAAAAGACCCCGCTGAATTAATTAGGCTATAAAGTTTCATAAGCAAAGCTGTGTTAACAGTGTGGTATTATTTACTATTTATATGAAAAAAATTATCAATATCAATTTGCAAAGGCATTTTAGCACACCAATAAGAAAAGAAAGAGGAATAGATGAAAAGATTGCCACAAGAACTAGCCCTAACACTTTGTTGTGTTGCACTATCCAGTTTCTGTCATTATAGCTGCTCCCAATTTATCCTGTTCTCATTTTATAGGAAACAATCATAAAAGGCACTAGAGATGAAATGATCAGTATTATTGTCAAGGCATTTTAAACAAGAATGCAGAGTCCTTGGGCCAGAGCTCCAGCAGTTCAAGGCAATCTTTGGTCCAGCTTTGTTTCTCTTCCCTGTGTTCTCAATTTGTGTGTCTTGATGTCCATTTGCAATGAAGTCTCTAAATTACATCACAAAAGGCAGTTGTCTTTTCAGAGAAGAAGCTGTAAAATTGAACTAGAATAATACCAGACATTATTACTGAAATGGCAAAATCCAGAAGTACATGAAAATAAAATCGGTGCTTGAGGATACAGATAATTGATTCACGTAAATAAAATGCTGTGGTCTATAAGGCCAAAGAACTGTTCTTGCGGGAAATGAATTTTTGAATTCCACTTCTAATTTTCAGAACTCTTGGGTTGCACTTGATGAGGAGCAAAACCATTTTTAAGAGCTCACTGGCTTTATTTTCTGAATTTGTGAGCATTTACAGTGCCTGATAGTTTCAATGGAAACTGGTGGTACTCAGGACCACATATGTGTATACATGTTCATATACACATATCTATTATTTGTATTGATATTAATATATTAGTTATATATATACATTGTCACCAGTATTTCTGACTATACATTTGATGTATTGGAAAAACATTTATCATAAAGGTGATATAAAAGTGCAATTATTCTGCCAATGCACATACCAAATATAATTCTCTGTTGTGGGCTTGAACAACTATGGGTAGTAAAATAAAGTAAAATGAAAGTTTAGAGAAGCTGTACAGGTATCATCTTGCCATCAGGGTTTTCTCTTCTGATTTCAATGGGTTTGAACCGTAAATACAAAGGGTCTATCAATTTGACTTTTTTTTTTCTTCCTTGGGATAACAGAACAGGTAAGTGACATGTAATAAAATATTAAGGAAGAGAAAAATACTCCTTTAGTTGCCTTAGGCCATATTAGGAAAATTGAAGAACCAGTTTGTGGATTGCCAATGTAACCAGCATGCTGTTAATTTCTGAAGCTGCTTCCTCTGCTAAGAATAGGCCCCAGAAAACATTCACAGCAATTGCAATTTCTGAGGCACACCGTACAATATATTTAGTCAGTCAAATTTACGCAGTTTAAGAGATTCCTTGATTCTTGCCGTGCTTTTTCATTAAGCCCTTTAAACTGGACTTCTTGTCAATAAATAAAACTATTGACGTTAAAAGGTCACATCGCTGACCTTTCACATGTTTCTCCTGCTCTGTATCTATATACACTGTATACTTTACCTTGAGAAGAGATTCTTTTATTTAAGAGAGCTTAAACTGTTCAAATTTGTAATGTACTGGGGATTTTGGAATATCTAGAGGGCTTAGTGGATAAAGAACTGACCTTTCATCTCTGAACCCAGTTCCCATCCAACCTTAGATAAGTGGAAGAGTTTTGTGTCAGCTGCCCATGTGATAAAACTAGCTTTACCTTGTATCATTCAACACAATTTGGCATGACTGGCAGTTTTTTCCTCTCAAGAGAAGCACATTGAATATGGAAAATGAATTGCTTCTGTCTCTAGAGAGGGTGGTCCTCCAGGTTAGGCTTTGAAGTTATAAATGGGAAGTGCTGGAAAGCTCGTATTATTGCTGGTTGCCAGCTCTACATCAAACGTATGATAAACAGCGGGTCACAGTTTTAAATCAGTGATAGAAGATGATTTACAAATACAAATATGTAACCACTTATGTGACTTTTCCTCACCCAAATGGAAACTATGCAATGTAGCCCAAAGTCGATATAAGTAATTCTAAGGTCTACACTTACTCCTATAGGTAGTAAATTTCTACATATATCACAAGAGAATATGTTTATGTATTTCCCCCCAGGGAAAAAACTTCTCCAGAGTGCCAAAGAACTACAATTCCTTTATTTCCCTCTACGTAAGCCTCCACTTCAGAGCAGCCCATACACTGGTGGGAGGCTGGGGGGGGGGGGCACCTCCTCTGCCTTCTCTAGAGTGGCTTCCAAGCAAGTGTCTTTGTGGGCTGCGCTCCCCAAAGCTGAGGAGCTACTCTCTCCTCACAAGCTGAGCACCGCAGCCTCTGCAGGGAGTGCTCATCCACAAGCAGAGTGTTTGACCCAGTAATCAAAGACAGGTGCCTTGCACGACACAGTAGTGCCCAAACCACAGTGCTGGGGCTTCATTTTCTGCTGGGTATGGTGCTCTTCCACTGGGAATACTTTTTAAAAAGAAGTTTTGATTTGTTTTGATTAGAATTATGTACTGTGCCTTTGTGACAAACTTTAAAAAGAAACCAACAACCTGAAATGTGAATTCAGTTCATTTTGTTACTGAAACTTGGAACCTGCAATCAGTTAACATGCACCCAGTAATTAACTGGATTTTTTCTGTCTAGTGAATGTATTAATTATCTGCAATATAACATAATGGTCCCTCTTCTCTTGCAGGCCTTGGAACTAAGTTTGTTTCATCTGATACTTTTTATGACTCTTTAGTAATATAAAACCATTTTTTTAAAAAATAGCAGTAGAAAACTGCTCTGCGAGTATTTCTGCAGACAAGATATATATTTTTACAAACAAGAAAACCCACCTCAGTGGCATTCATTGATTAATTTTATCTTTATGATTTATCTACACATCACATGGATGGAATTTTTCAGAAACGCCATAAACTGCAATTTGAAACCATGTCCACCTATTCCATGTCTCACAGCTCTGATCTCATGTTTAAAAAAAATCAAATGAATAAATTTCCTTTAAAGATAATGACATCTTTGGAATGTTAATAGAACAAAACTTTCAAAAGGTAAAATTATTTCTTAGCTGAACTAGCAAAGAAGCAGATTGGCTTAGTCCATTTTGCACCTTTGTGCTAGAGAATGACTGGGTTTAAATTACAGCAGCTTCTGTCTTTGCTTTTCAATCCCTTAATCCTTAAGGAGCAGAGGTTTCAGTTCAAGACAACTTCACACAGAACACAAGAAAAGATTCTGTGAGCCCACCTCAAGTATGATGATCATTTTTTCAGCTGTAATCTTTCACTTGCATCCCATAGCAAAAAAAATGTCTGAGGAAAACCAGTGTCAAATAATTAATGCATTTTCAATGAAGGGCTCTTTTCCACTATGGTTTAATACACACGCATGAAAAGCGATAAATGCTTTCATGTGAGCGTCTTGCAGATATTCATACCTATGGTTTTCATCACTGTTTTACTGGTATCCCCTCACATTAGAGAGCCTTTGTGATATGCCTGAGCTCAAATGGAAAAGGAAGCTAGCCTGGGAGGTTTTACATCTGGTAGCCAACACTATTACTTAAACAAGCTACGTCAGTTTTTAAAAAAAAGCTACATAGGTCGAATCAGGGCAATTACGTTCTGATCTAAGTCACATACATTTGTCAATTATTTCCAGGTGTTTTAGGGGCAACATATTTGCCTTATCTATAATTAATATTTTGCTAATAGGGCTGAAGTGAAATGTCAGGGGCCTCTCCGCTTGTCTTGATTTCATAAAGAAACCAGTCATGACAGTAATCATTTGACAACGCTTAGGTTTTAAAGCATTATGCTATTTTGTGCTACAGCTATTATTTAAAGTATAGTTTGCAGGTAACTGTGCGTTACATTTCTACGTCTCTCTCTCTGCATACATATGTATAGATCTCAAAGAGGACAGAAAAAACTTACTAGGAAATTAAACAGTAAATAATTGGACTGGACAATGCAATTACAGAACAATTCTGGAAACAATCATGAAAACCTTTATTTAAATTTCTGCCTATCCTTTTGAACCTGTTGTTATTTCTTAATTTAAGGAGGATTACAGTTGAGAATTCTGAAAACTGTGCAACACATCAGCGTGTGAATAAGTATTCTTTACTAATACAAAACATTCAGACTAACCTCAAAGGTCTAGCAGCCATTGTGGTTGGCACAAACAAATCATAAAAAAATGTAAAAAAAAAAAAAAGAAAAGCCAAGTTTTTAAAATCACAAAGACAGACATTTATGGAGAAACCAAAGTGACAAGTGGGGCTTTTGGTGAGTGTTACCTCTGAATTATAGGGGATGCCATCTAGCATTAGATTAATAATTTTAGGTGAACATTTTCTTTTTTATCTCGCATAAGTTTATGCTAAGAAGTGCTGACATCTCAGAATTACAGGACTCGGTTCACAGTATCTTCTGTTTCAGCCGAGTAAAGTAATGCATGGCATTTTTGAAGAACACAAAATGTATGCAGCAACACAGAGTTAAAAAATTTATTTTTGATCTTCAAACATTGTTTGACCTTAATCAATGTCTTCCAACAAGCTTAATGTGACATAGCCCTGAAACAAAAACACAAGCTCTCGGGTCCGGCTCTGGAATGAAAAAGCTGTGATTATTAGTCCTCTGTGTGATCTTTTCAGATTGCACTGATGAGATGAAGTTTAATCTCGTTTCTCTCCTCTCCAGTACCACAAACCACAGGCAGTTTAAGGCAGCCTGGAAATCTCTTACATCTGGAAGAGCAATAATTCATGGGATTTCACTTGACAGCCATGACAGGCAGCAGGGCAGCCAGAAACAACTGTCTCTTATGTTGTGCTATTTGCAAAAAGTCAGAAGAGGAGGAGCAGGCACAGGACCACATCCTTCTTTAGCATATGTTAGAGGAGGAAATCCTTTTATTTTCTGCCAGATGCTCCATGAATAGGTCCTAAATATTACATAGACAGTAGCTATCACTTCCAAACAAAATTCCTTGGTGTCTGCTAAGCTGCAAAGCATATGAAGGCCTATTGTCTGGCAAAGGGTCATGGTTAAATTTGCACAGATTTTTTTTATAGATATTTCAGATTCTATGTTTTGATTTATAGGCATTTGCACACCCTGCTGTGCATGAATATGATACCATCTTCTGAGCAGGATTATTTCATGAAATGTATATGGGATTTAGCTACAGTAACTTTTACTGGGCAGCTTAGAATGGCCAGCAAAGTACTAGAATTTACTGCAGCACAGCTTGTGCTGTCAGGCTCATGGCTGGTGTTTATGATTTCTGCAGAAGCAGAAATAAACAACTTCTCCTTAATGGCTCTCTTTATGTGTAGGCAGCAGTAGCTCTATCTGGTCTCACAACAGTAGCTGGTGCAGTGGTCTGTCCCATTTCATGTGGAACCAATGTCTGAAAATTTGCATTTCTGCTTTTTTGAGTTTTCAGTGGAAGCGACCAGGAATGAATAAATCAACTGCAAATGTCTGAATGAGTAGCATTCCTTTCTACTGCTTTTTCGTGCTATAAATACATCTGGTTGAAATGGCCAGGTTTCAGAGTAAGAGCAAAACGATCAGATTTAATCTTAGTTTGTCTTAGAGTTTATACCCACACTGTAAATACTCTGATATCAACTGAGACTTACTTAAATTACTGTCTTAAGAAAGGAGGCCTGTTTTCTGAGTGTCTGTGGTCAAGTAGCTTAATCAACATTTTTATAGGTATTTACATATGTATTTAAGTAAACACTAAAAACTGGATGAGTTACACCAGCCAGCACACAGATGAATTAAATATCAATTTCTATCATTTATATCTGCATATATATAAAAACCAAAATAGCCAGAATGTAATTGTCTAAGTAAAGCTTTTTTGATGTAACAACTGTTTTTAAAGTTCAAAAGAATGTCGACACACATTGTATATATAAGCAGGCAGAAAATACTTTTTTTAAAAGAAATGAGACAACTGCTCTATGCCAAAGAAAAACAATTCCTTTGCCAAACTACACATTGTTAACTTAAAATGTGTTCCATGTGGAAGTAGGAAGACTGATCTGATGGAAAGGCTAGTGATTTAAAGTCAGCTGGCTCTGTGCCTGTCAACTACACATTCTGGCTTCCAGTTTTACAGCTAGAATTGGAAATATTTATTTTCTTTCTTTCCTTATTTTTTTTTTTTTTAGGGAGGGAGAAGGCATAGTTCTTTCTCCTTTTTTTAGTGATGCAATGAATTTACCAAGAAACTTGCATATATAATCTTCCAGACTTTACACAAAGAGAATACCATTTTGGATCACATGTACAAATCTCATTCTGTGTTTTATGGACTTTGTTTTGTATTGAATCATTTTGAAAACTGAATTTCCCACTGCTTTTGTATACCCATCACAATTTTTGTATGAAGAAATCATATTACACCCTCTTTTCTGTATGGGAGAAGTATGAAGATAAGTTTAATCTATATTCAGAGGGAAGTATAATATCTTACAGGTTGCAGTATTTCACTTTCCATACTGTTATTATTACCTATGCTGATCAAGCCTTTAATTTTCGCCCCCCTCTTCTGCACATAAGACACAGAGTGCTGTCTCTATATGTGACCCAAAGGATATTGCAAGCACAAAATGCTCAGATAGACATGAATGAAACAGCTATGCTACACCTGGTAATATCTTAAGAAGAGGCTATCATCCCATTTTTTTTTTTTTCTGCAGGATTCTTCAAACTTCATTTGTTATTCACATTAAACTCACATCCATCATCCTATTTTAGTACATATTTTCCAGCACATGCTGCATGGTAATTATGAATACAGAAGGTTCTATTCATTGTGGAGTTTTTTTACATTCCTTAGATACACTGAGCACTATGAGGTTGAATTTTGATTACTGTACTAGATTTCTAGGCACACAAAACACACTTAGAACACATTTGCTCTTATTTTTAGTTTTAAAATATTCCTGAAACCTCTAGCAAGCCTGCAGATACTTAAATGGCAGAATTTCAGACACAATTCAGCCAGGGCTGTTTACTGCAAATATGATTGTAGAAAGCCTCTTCCCCCCCTTCCCCCCCCCCCCCCCCCCCCTTCCTTTTCGCTAGAATACCCACGTTTTATTTATGATTTTGGATTTTATTTCACAGCATTCCAGTTTAGTTTAGCACGATGTATTTAATAACCATGTCTACTGTCTTAATTACCCTATAAAGCAGGGTTCCATTGGCATTTGACCCTCTACAGCATTCCAGAGAAACTGCAGGACCATGATAATTACCAACTGCCTGTGAGAAAATTAAACAAAAAAGGCCTAACTTTTAAACCACCATTTTAAACGACCTATTACATCTCAGGAATAAATCATTGATGAAATAGCCTGCTTAACAGGAAAATAGCTATTCCATAGCAAAGAATTTCCCCTTGCATGATCATGAAGAGAATATTAAGTATTCTGCAGCTCAAAAGGTTAGGTTTTATGTCTGTCCAATGCCTTTTAATGACACATTTTTGTGTAATTCTACTGTAATCAAAGCCTTTTCCTATGTAGGTTGTAGACTATGACTATTTTGTCAGTCTTAAACATTTTACTAGTCAAAGAATAGAAAATCTATTTAAACATGTACCAAGAAAAAAAGTGTTTATAAATGCATCTTTCATCATTAAAAGAACCTGCGGACATGTAGCTTGATTTCATTTGATTAACATAGTCATTTGCTATATATTTTTCAAAAAATTGCTAATCAATTTAAACTCATAATAGTGCATTGTATTTATTGTTAACACAGTTCAAAAATTCTAATAAATTTTGAAAATCTAAATCATGGCTTGGTTAATTTTATCGCACTGTCTTTATTCTGCACCTAATGTTAACTGCTATACTTATCCTTATTACCATCCTATGCTCTATTTCTTATTGCTATACTTAACAAGAGTTCTATTTAACCTATTTTCTTCTAAATAGTAGTTTATATTTTTTTCTAAATAATTAATCTGAACTTAACATTGACACTCATTTCCAGATCAGATCAGTACTCCATATAGTGCAAAGTTAGGACCATAATGAAAAAAAACCCAACTAATTTTGTAATTAAAAGCATTATTTTTTCACTTTTATATGCATGATACAGGCATATAAATCAAGGGAATATCCATTACTTTTAAAATTAATTCCAGAACATTTTCTAAACCTCTTTAAAACATTTCACTTGAAAGCATCTCTGCTTTCAACAGAAGCAACTAGAAGTTTAATGAACAAAGAGTTTATGGAAGAGCCAAGCCACAAATGAAACTTAAATGGTTTTAGAAAGGGAGTTTGAAAAATAATTCTGTATTCAATCAAAAATAGCACAACCCTTCTACTTTGTGCCTTGTGGCTCAAAAGAAGCCTTGTGACATCTATCAGCATGGTTAAAGGCCTCTGGCCACAACTTTTATTTAAATTCCAGTTTAATTTATAATCCAAAGCAGAGATTAAATGCATAGCAGGCAACTGAATCCTAGCGGTATATTACAGACTTCTGGGTTTGATGATCCCAGTGCAGTTGTTCCCAGCCCAAATTTGACACTGCTATACTATTGTTCCCATACTACTGTCCTCTGAAGTACCACCTGTGTAATCACTTAGACTGGAGCTGGGGTTACTGTTGCAGCCTGGGAATTTCTGGAATAACATGCAGTTTCAAATCATAAAGAAATAAGAACAGCTATAATGGTTCAAACCAAAGGTCTAGCTAGTCTTATATTCTGCCTCTGACAATGTCCTGTAGCAGATGTCAGGGGGAGAGAGTACGAACCAGGCAAGCATGTAATACTGTTTTCCATATTTGTCTGGCCTCTAGCTGTCTGTAATTCAGACTTCTTGAATAAAAGGGGGTTTTGTTGCTTTTTTTTCCCCAATAAATTGGAACACATGACATTTTTAAACACCCACAGTGTATAGTGATGAGTTCCACAGCTATATGTCACATAAAGAAGTATCTCCATTTGATTGTTTTGAACTTGCCAGTTGCTTCTTTCACCCTTTTTTTCTTGTATGGGAAAGCACAGGGATCAATAATTCTCTATATTCATTCTTAAGGGTGGTTAAAGATTTTGTAGACTCTTATCACTTGCCCCCTTTACTCTTCTATATTAGTATTGTGTTGTATTTCTCTTTCCCATACTGCAGTGCCCTGATCTACCTAATAATTAGCAATGTGTGGAAGAATTTCCATATATCTGATCATTTTTATTGCTCTTCTCTGTCCTTTTTTCAGTTCCACTGTACGCTTTTTGTACAGAAGAACCAGAAATGCCTACTTTGTTGAGAGAAACCTTGTTTCATATAGTAATTAAATTTAATTATACACCATATGATACTGTGCTGCAGGGATGAGTACAAGAATCCAGAATCATAGCCAGTCATTTCTTATTTCTCTAACACTGAATGTCAGTGTGGTAGGTCCAAGACTTAGAAGAGACTGGCCTTGCAACGAGGTCAGTTTTCTAGTCAATGGTCCAGTAAAGGGTCACAAAGATGATTCAGGGACTGAAGAAAAGGCTGAGAGCTGGGACTGTCCAGACTGGAGAAATGAAGTCGTAGGGGGATCATACTAATGTATATGAATACCTGAAGGGTGGGTCAAAGAGGACAGAACCAGGCTTTTCTGTGTTGCTGAGTGACAGAACCAGAGGCAATGGACACAAAACACAGTCTCTCTGAACATCAGGGAACAGCATTTTCACTATGATGGTGACTGAGCACTAACACAGGTTTCTCAGAGAGGTTGTGGACTCTCCATCCTTGGAGGTAGTCAAAAGTGCTCTGGGCATGGTTCTGGGCCACCAGCTGCAGGTGGTCCTGCTTAGGCAGCCAGGTTGGACCAATGACCTCCAGAGGTCTCTTTCAATCTCAACCATTCTGTGATTCTATGACCTTGACAAGCAGTTCCTTATGACCTCAGCTTCACTTAAGTTAGCTTGTCACACATAAGCTGATTTCAGGAAAGATTTGTTAGTAATAAATAGCAGACAAACACCAAAGAATAAGACAGGCAAAGCCTTGATTTCCTTTTTTTTCTATGATGCCTTCGTGTCAGATAATCTGGACAGTAGTAGTGGGGAGCAGAGGTAAGGACCAAATTAAGGATGTCCCAATATAATGGATCAGTTCTAGAAGTTTAATGTGAATCTTGAATAGAAAAAAAAAGACATTTTCAGATTTTTGATGGGATGAAACTGTAAGTTACTTGAATTTACTGAAAAGAAGAGCAAAGAGAAAAACAGCAAATGAAGAAAGCAAATGGAGAAGAAATATGAATTACTATCAAATTTGATGCTCTTCTATGAGGACAGGCAGCTGTCGGAATTCAAAGGTCTTCCTCTTCAGGATGAAATGTGCTCCCTTCCAACAAGTTCTAGTACTATACCTGTGGAATAAGGGTAGATCTGTTGCTTTAAGTAAATAGAACAACATTCACACAAACCCCCAAAATCAAAAGAAATCCCCTGCTAAGCTGGATCTAAGAACAAGAATGAAAACTGTTATTTTCATTGTAATGATATGAGGTGCTGGTAGAATTGTTTGACGATTGTTATGAAGGGATCATATATCTCCTTACAATATCTTCAAACAAGGAAGAAGTCAGATAATAGCCTTCTACTTATGCCAAAGTCTGAAGAACTGTATAAAAGGTGAGGGGAGAGAAGAAAATACAGTGCATTATGGAAGACTTGGGGATATGAGGAATGGATGAAGTTTCAGCATATATAAAGTCAAAGCATTGTACAGGAATGTAATATATGATAGCGGTGACAGACATCTCTTCAGAAACAGAAGATTTAGGAGGGAGTGCAGCACAAGAGGTATTTTTAATTGCTTTTTAAATAAAACCAAATATTATATGGAAGTGAAGATTTATAAGGACACTTGTAGACACTAGCAGTAGTGGGGAAGGGACACCACAGCTTCTTAGAGTACTCAGGAAAACAAATTTCACAAGTTGTCAGGATAGTAGTATGGCTACATTAAATAATATGGTAAATTTGGCTAAAGTGTCATAGATAATATTTTGGTCAATCTAGCTATTGTACTAAGGAAATAAAAAGGTGAGTGCAATAATCCTACAGCTTTAGCTGAAGCTAAAATCTGCAGCATTTTACTTCTTATCGAGAAAAAATCATGTTAGCCCTATGCTGCATGGTCACTTATCTGGGCTCCAGGCTTACATCTTTGTTCTTCATGATCTGAGGCAAGAACTTGAACTCCACTTCTCAGGAATAAATTATATTTTGGTTTCAGTCTTTCTTGCCTTAGCTACCCCACTGTATAACTTACTTTAAATTTATGGGTAGTGAAGGAGGGAGAATGGGAGGGAGAGGCTGTATACCTTGCACCTAGTCCTCTTCGAAGGGGCATGAGTATTCATGTGAACACAAATATTTAAGTGTTAAATTTCTTTACATTGCTTTCAACTTTCTGGATGCCAGCCTCTGAGATTTGTGTATCACTACAGCGGCTCCCATTGCTTTCTCCACCAGTAAAGAGTCTTGTCCTCTACCTCTATGTTCAAATGCTAACTAAAGATGTTCTTTTGTTTTATAGACATACCTTGCAGTTCCAGGATTGTTTCCTTCTTCTGAGGACAAAGAAATGTATCTGCATCATATTGGTAATTGTGCACTAATCCCAGCTTTTCAGTGTTTATTGGCAACTTTGCACTTAAGTGATAAGTGCAGAGCTATGTTATGCCCAGTCAGTTAAATCCACACTGGTAAGCAGACAAATCATTAAAAATGTCGGTGGCTATTGTACCCCATCAGTCTTCCAAAACAATTCAAGCAACTACTTCTGCAGACCTTTAGCTAAACTGTGAAAGACATCTTTCCCTTCTGTTCATTCTGATATACAGTTATTTTTATACTATACTCTCAGAGATCTCTGTTGCTCAAATGTTAGCAAGCAGGCTATGCCTCCAGAAAGCATATCAGAAAGTCAAAGGGACCAAAATTCCCTTTTATCCCTATGAATTTACTTGCTGATATAGTAAGATCTCTTCTTCAGGTTATGAAGTCTTATATATCTGAACACTAAGAAAAGATTTTCAAAGAGGCAACTTTAGTATTTTTAGTTTCATCTTTTAATAGTTAAGTCAAAGAAAAGGACTGTCAGAAGATAAAGATAGATATAGACAGAATTAAATAATTTGGCACATCTCTGTAACCATCATTGTCTGAAATGGGTTTTTAGGCAAACACCATGTAATTAGGAGATGCACCTGCTTGGGGCTTGACCAGTGGCTATTTTTTACATCTAGACTACATGATTACAGCAAAGAATGCCGGGACTTCTGGTTCACAATGGTGGCATGGTATTCCTGAAGAGAACCACAGATTTTATAAGTAGATGCAAGACACACTAAAATACTTTTTTTGGACTTCAAATTACTTTCCTAGATAACCATAAGTGGTCCATAACAGCTTTTTTGAAGCAAAGCATTATTTATTTGTTCAAAGCTGTGTAGCAAGCATAACAAGTGGATGAAGCAGCAAGAGCTGCATGGCTGTACTTTTTAACCATAAATATTTTCTTATTTGGGTACTGTTGATAAGTTCCACTCAGTTGACATACTTAATTCCTAGGCAAGGGAGCTATTGACAGCTCTTGTGGAACCAAACACATATGTCTTTCTCTCACAGTTTTCTTCAGCTGCTGATACCTCTACCATTTTTTTTTTTTTAGAGACTTTAATAGATCATTGTCCCTTTTGATCCTGTGTTTGGGCTGGGAAGACAAAACCTTGTTAACCTTGTCTGCTGTCTCTTAATAGTCACGTATAGGAAATACAGGTATCTCTATTGTTTCCCAATGTTTCAGAATCTGTCTAATAATTCATTTTCTTTACTGTTGTTTGTCTTTAAATATTCCCTAAAAGTTTTCTTCAAACTACCCAGTCAGGCAGGATAACATCAATGAAATAAACTCCAGAGGCACAGTTGGTATTCATAAAAAATAATGCAGATATCTCTCTCATTCTCTTCAGCAACTGATGAATATTATTCATATGATTCTCCAGTGGTTCAAAGAGGTAAAGCTGCATTGCTGTCAAAGTTGCTTCCATTTACAAGAGCAGTTAATTTTGCACAGCACAATGTAATGGAGGAAACAGCAGCATTGGCACCAGAGCCTATGGAGCAGGCTATATTGTATATGAGCAAGAGATGGAGGTCTTTGATAAGAGATGATGTAGGGGGGTGGCTTTAATGCTTCAATTCATTTTCTGTGTGAGGGGGAGGGATGGCCTATTGAAAGTTTCATTTTAGGCCAGTTAACTAATACTACCCCTTACTGATTCTCCAGCCATGCTCAATTAGAGAGACTCCTTTGTCCTGACACCAGTCAGGATTACTACAATTCATCAACTTTACCCTGAAGAGTGCTTTTATACCAGCTAGACCTTTCAGCTCTAGCTGTGAAATGCCTAGTCACGAGGTTGCCAGTAGATATTTTTCCTTGACCCTGTAAATAGTAGGCCACTATAAGTACGTATCCAAAGCTAACTAATAATAGGCAATCTAAATATGTAGCAAGCATTATGCATTTGGAAATTAATTCAGACTATTTGTCAGCACATGTATAAAGCTGTACCAGGAGTGTAGAAATGCATCAAAGAGCAAGAGAAGATTTTTTAAAAGTTATTAACAACTTCAATGCAAGGAGTAGTTCAGCTTGTCAGATGAGAAAGCTGCTATACCCCCAAAATAGCTTTACAACCATTTGGACAAAGACTCCAAAAAAACACCTCATTGGCTTCAGAGTCAGGAACAGGCAACCACAGACAACACCATATATCAGTTGTAGCTGAAAGAAAGCCAGGCTTTGCCAGCACAGATTGTAAACTACAGAAAGTCAAATCACAGTGATTCAAAACATTTGCATACACTGCTATGAAAACCAAATATTGTTCCTTTAATTCAAATGAACAAGAAAATTATACTAACAATGGAAATTTTAAAGAAAATTCTGGAGAATATGTTGACATGAAGCAAAAAATAAGGCTTCTCTGCAACATTAATTAATGTCTGACTCATAGTAGAGACCTATCTCACTGCAACCATTTTTAAGTTGTGGTTATATGCTAGCCTTCAGTTAGACCAATGAGCATTGTCAAGATTTTTAGCTGTCTTTCATGAGTATTCATATAGTATTCAAAATTGTTTTTGTTGAAGTCAGTGTGGCCTCTGTATTGATTTAAATAGAAGCACAAAATATCTGACAGCACATTAGTAAGTATCATAAAAATCATAACTGTAAGCCAAAGCTAACAGAAAAATAAATTAACTCTATAAGTCAATCTCTGGACATTGTTTAGGCAATTACAGAATACATGTGGCTATTCTATTTAGTAAGTCTCTTTTGGACCTATCATTTCTACTCACTGCAGATGGGTACAACCAGCAAATTTACTTAAGAAAAGTATGGGACTGAACAGAAAAATGTGTATGGGCAGGAGCAGTGAAATTGGGGAATTAAGTTCCTGGAACCCTGAGTTGCTGCTGCCCACTGTGGGCTGATTAGTATTCAATGACCATGTTGACCACAGTCCCAATCCTGTAAACTTAAATACCACCTTTCTAGCAAGGAATGATCAAAATGTTTTTGATGTCTTTCTTTGGCAAATTTTGAATTTCAGTGGACAAATGTGGGGGTTTTTTTAATGAATTTTTAATGAATTTTGGCATACAGACCACAGACCCTTTGTTTCATGGGAATGTAAGGGGAAATTATTGAAATCACAGCATTTTTCACCTACATTCCAAATTTTGTCTGGAATCAGAAATATCTACACACAGCTTAAGCAAAAAATTAAAGAATGCACTGCACTTTTCAAGAATCTCTGCTTTCCACTGCCAACACTCTCCCCTGCCATATTTTTGTCACAACTCATTCGGAGTGGCTTTCCTCTGAGCTGAAGGTGGAGGAAAGTCAGAATTAGGTCACAGACATACAGACTCACACATGTATCTAGACAAAAGTCTCTGTACTTATGAAAAGTTTGGGACAAATCCAATCTCAGGTGTCAGTGAGTCAATTAACCTTCAAATCCTGTATTTCTTAGGCATTCAGGTGCTAGTATGTATTGCCTCTTACATATTGCATTAGTAACAAAGACATAAATTCTTATCTGATACTCCATATGTCTCTTCTGCCTCAAAAAATATAACAATTTAAAATAATTAAAGAAAAAAGATAGAAATTCAATACATGGTGTATGTTTTAGATAGAAAATTGCTCGTTTGATGTATTTTATTTAATTTACTTTAACAACAAAGCAACATCCATGGAATACCCTGAATTTCGCACATAACACTCTGGAAACTTGAATGTTTCTAATGTACTAGATATGATTTCTGAACTGAAGAGAATTTTCTGAGTGTCATTACTGTTTCTGCCTTCTCAGCAATCATAGAAGCTCACATCTATCATTTCCTTTGTTCTGTGAGAGACAGACGCCTTCCAAGGAGGGAAAAAAAAAAAAAAAAGAATGGAAAAGCACTGGAAATATTTACTGTAATTCAAAGGCAAAAAAAAAAAAAAGGATATGGTCAAAATACTTCCTGCACTCTGCATTTCAGAGGTTTAAATATATATTTGTAGTTACACTACATATACATGAGTTACACTGATGATGTTAATATTTTATATATTTAAGCTATTCATTATGTTAAAATAATTGTACAATAAAATTTATTCCATCTTATTGTTCTTATCTATCATTTCAAATTCTATGTACTTTTAAATTAATAGCCAGATGAAATATTTGAGATGATAGCAAAATCCTCTTCTACTGTTTTCATTTACACTCATCCATTTCTACAGGTATTTAAATTAATCATCTTAAATGGAGTGTATATTAGTTGTTTTGCAGACCCTTTTAGTGAAGCTTTCAATATATTACTGACTTTTAAAATCAGATTTCTTTGAAATTAGCCAAATTTCTCTAGCGTGCCATATCACTTGCTGTATGCAAAAGGAATCAACGTTCTTCAAAAGAGATAGTCAATTAGAAAATTAGGCTTAGAAATTCTGTATGAATGGAAAATGTTGCAATGAATTGGCAGCAGGTAAACGTTGTCTCTGTGTATTTATTCTTTTAATGTGTTTGCCAGCATTCGGGACTGTCACCTGTACTGTTTTGTTGCACTTGTTGCACAGTGATGCCATTCTTCTGCGCCACTCTGGAGCAAAGTGGGTGGCTCACATGCTCATGGTCTTTCTCAGACCCAACTTAGCATTTCAGCAGATAAGGTGTACTGGTGTATGAACTGAGACAAAAAGGGTGTTCATTTTCCCAGGGTGTTTTCAATGGGATTGAAGAGCATCCTGGGAACCCCCAACTCATTTCTTCAGTTTCTAGATGACTGTGTATCCTCCTTCCTCCTACATAGTGTTTACTTCATCTAGCTGCTTCACAGTAATAAACAGAGCCTACTCTTGGCCACCACCGGTTGCACTGAGGGTGCTGTCCACCCTGGGATTTCAGGTCTGCTGACCCTTAACTCCTGCGCACAAGAGATGGAGGTTGTTTTAGTCTTCCTAAATCCCTGCAGCTTGACAGGACTAGGCAAACTAAAGAACTGCACTGAGTACGACCCTAGGAAATTGCTTCTTCAGAATCATATTAAACTAATTCAGAAATATTCTCAAAAAGGCAAGGAGTGACTTCGTTTTACAACTTATTTAACTGCTGCTAAAAAGGAGGAGGAATGTAAGTACCAAATTATTTCTGCAAAGGTATACCCAATGATATTGATAATATAAAGATATGATCTTATTAATATAACTCTTCTATCTATGCTTTAACGAGTTTTAAAAAGTATTCTATAAAATAAGAGCAGATCCATCCTGATTTTTTTCCTAAAATCTATCTGCATTTTAGGAAGAAATCCACACCAGTGTTCCTTAGGTGTTAGTGCCAGCTGCTAAATACGTCTTTTCCTTTTTTTAATACTAAGTATCTCCAGGTTGTTCTTAAAAATATAGTTCTCCTTGTCCCACAAGTACATGCTTCATGGATAGAATAACCATTGACATTCCTTGTCAGAGCTGACCACAAATCATTCCTAAAATTATTCTTCCTCAGACTTTTTTCCAGGTTAAATCTTTGCTGTGACACAGGTGGGAAACCACAGTTACTGGGTATATATTGAAGTAAATTATATCACTTTTATTGCAAATACTAATAAGGTACAGGAATAAATGTGGTTTCCCCCTATTAAAAGCATAATTTCTAAAAAGTCAACAAGTAATGACTTTTTCTAACACACTCCCCCTCCTCTCAGTTCCTCACGACCATCTCTTCAGCATGAAAAATAAGGTAACGTTAACACTGAGCTGAAGTGGATCCGTTCTGAGTCGTGATAAACCTGTGTGCTGCTGTCTGAATCATTACAGTTCAGTCCTGTGAGTCTTTAAGAGATGCACTGAGGCTAGAATGAGATCATCCACCTGAAATTATCTATCTTGAGATTCAATGACTGCAAAAAGCAGGTGAAAATCTTCATGAATACTTGCTGCAGGAAAAGGAAGTATGGTGAGCAGGACTGAAAGAACAAGCCATGCCTTTTCAATGTGATATATAGATACATTACGACCTGCAGGAACAGCAACTGGTAGCAGCAAAAATCCAGGCAGATTTAAGTAACTGGGCTGCACTAGCAACAACATTTTCAACCAAAAAAAGGAGTTTTCTAGCAAACTAGCCCTTGTCTTTCTGCTTTTGTTCTCTGTCCTTTTCAGAATCTCCTTCCTTGCATTTACTGCTAAACCAGAACCTGGCCCTTTCTTTTTTACAACTCACCTGTCATTTGTACAGTTTTGTGATGGACCAGATAATGCACAATGCAGCTAAACACCGATTCTTTATCTCAGAAATTTAGTTTTAGCGGTGTTACCGACCGTGTTCCATTGTCTGGTTCAGCTTAAAAGGTGAAATAACTCTGGCTCACTGAACAACCTAAACTAGCAATGCTCAGTTATTTGATAATCGGTATTTTATTAACTTCTATATCCCTCTCACCCTGAAAGCCCAGCCCTCTGTCTGGGGTCAGTTCACCATTTGCATTGCGTAAGGACTCATTTTATGAGTTCGGTGTGAAGCTGTGCCATTTGTATACATAGAGTTTTCCATCCCATTCACTGCTGGCTGCTTCTTACAGCTTTCAGTGCACTGAGAGGACATTTAGAAGGACATGAAGTCAGTGTGTTTTCTGACCCATATAAGACAGGACTCAATGTTTGCACTGCTCCTTTAGGGTAAGTACATGGGGCGGAGTTCTGAGTCTCTCTTCTGATGCCAGACATTATGTTTTATATGCTATTTGGTTTCTAGCCTGCTATTTGTGCTCAGGACCCCATCCTGATCTGGGTGTGGCACAAAGGATATTCAGTCTTCTCCTGCCCCTCTGCTCCCTAGCTCCCATACTTGCTCTTCTCCTTAGCCATCAGGCAGTGAAAATGCTCTGGCAGGTTACTTTAAATATGTTATTGCTTCTGGGCTTTTTGCTGATTGGAAGGTGGTGTACAGTAAAAAGGTGCAGAGATGTTTGTGTGATAAATGGGAAGATTTAGACCCAGATGCTTGGCACAGCACAAAAAATACTGTCATGTGCATGCAAGATGGAAGTAAAAGGAGGAGAGAGGGACATGAGCTGTTAAAGTGAGTGGCAGCCACCTACAAACCTAATCCAAATAAAAAAGCCTCAGAGACGAGGGGGGCAATGGGAGGGGGGATAATGGGAGGTACCCCTCCAGTTTGCACCATCGCAGAAGGATCAAAGAGAATAGCAGTCCTTGCTCACGCTGTATGAGCCCCTGCCACAGATTCCCTCCTCAGTGGGAGCAGGCCTGTGAGGGGACCAGGTCACCTCGCTGTCCTCTCTGCTCTGTGCAGCAGATCTGGCTGGGGGTGGGCAGGAGCAACACGCTGCAGCCTCAAAGGCTGGAGCAGCCAATGCACTTCTCCCCACACCGCCGCAGAGCTTCAGGAGACACTGTGCCTGCCTGAGGCACCATGCCTCCTGGAGCTCCTGCTGAGCAGTGCAGCTCTGCATCCCAATGCAAGCCTGCGAATATGATATACGACCCGGCCCTGAGTAGAGGGAAGGAGGCTGGTTGCCACATTATTATGCATCCTCCTTAAGACTCCAGGGGAGGCACTGTGTTCAGATGTACTTCTACTGGATGAAAACTGAAAATATCTGTAAATGATTAAAATGGTAAGAGAGAAACAATCATAAATATTCATCATCTATCACTACTGATTTATTTTCCTAATGCTGTTCTTACTCATAGGACCAGATCTGGCTTGTTTTGGCTTCAGTAGCACATATACAGCACACTGGAATTTAACAATAATTATGTTTGAATAAATTTTAAATATCACACAGTTAAATTAAAGGGAATTATAGGTATGACCTAGGTGGCATGCTGTCAGATTTTTACATTGTCTCCCAAATGTAATAAACAAATGCACATGGTATTAAGAAGGTTCTTTACTTTTCAAACACACTTTTACAAGTAGCACTAAGTGAATATGATGCTTTAAGAATTAATGTAACAACTTGACCTGTCTTGCGAAATTCCAACCATTGCCTAATTATTATTTTAATGCTATTTCAGCAAGATACGTCTTTATTTTTCTTTGAAAATGAAAGGAGCTGCATTTATCCTTCTTGTATATCCACCATGATTTCAGCTTAAATTATTTTATTGGAACACATAGAGCTCTATTTAAGAGTGAGATGAATAGAGATATACTTGATGTACATGAAATTAAGAGAAAAACAGTGTAACATGCCAGCAGGCCTTGAACAAATCTATGGTTCATCTGATATAACTGCTTTCTTTTAAAATCTCCTTTAGTTTGCAGTCAAATCCTCTTTTCAGGTCTGTTTTGATGTAATATTTTGCAGAGAAATAATTCATCATGCAATCTATATGGCAATAAGTAGGAAATAGTTGCAGTTTTTCATACAACAAACTAAACACTGTCCTTTTATTTACTAAACTAGATGAGTTTTCTAAAACATAGGGATTTTTTTTTAATAGTTATGTGGCTCAGATCCAGCAGGCAAACCTGTTTTACTGATGGGGTCTCTACTTATCCAGTGTTTCTGTCATCAGCCTGACCTTGCAGCTTTCTACAGTGCCATTATACCCTGGGTGCTGGCTTATTTTCATACAGCAGCCCCCAACTACTTGATCCCACTTCATCTACTTCACGGACACAGACATTTGTTGGGCTTATTAGCTCAGCAGGAGCCTTATCATATTTTGTATCTGAGGCTGTTGGAGATGTCAAGAGATGGAAATGCTGTGTAGCTTTTTATCCTCCCTTCTTGCACTTTCTCTGAGAGCCCAACAGTGCATTTGGATTCAATGCTCTCCTGCCACTAGCTGCTGAGATCTCTTTAAATATGTCTAGCTTTGCCATCTGTACCAATAACACTGCAAAGGCTTAGCCATGATTAGGCTGTCAAGATTTATTAAGTTAAAAAGTATCAAAGTTTCTTGCTGCAACCCCAGACCTTTTAAGAGTCCACCTTCTTTAGAAACCCTTCCCCCTCCTGACTAACACTAGAGTCAATGTGCTTCGCTTGACCTTGACCAACATATGCACCCGGGGAACACTAATGAATTTGGGCCAATTCATCTTGGAACTCCAAATTTAATCAAGCTGACATGCCAGGGAAAGCAGACTGTAATTAACTCCTAGCATTTTAGGTAATCTGTAAATTTCATAAATTTAGCTCAATCTGTTTTTGTGGTATTAAGCATTTTTTTTGGTGGATTTGTTTAACAGACTACAATTGTAAAAATAATATGATAATAACAATTAAAAAGTAAGCATTTTTTTCATAGCATTAAATCCCTTTAAAAATTACTATTTATCCAGGAGAATAGGATGCCACATCACAGTGTATGCATAGCAGCCTGCCTAGTAAAACCAAGTGAATCCAGTGTTATCATTTCTTTTTGAAAATGTCATGCACTCATTTCATGATGTGTGTCTTATGAAAATGTACAATCAGTCAAAAAAAAAAAAAATCCCCTGCTCAGTGTTATTGTTCAATTGGTTTAATTTTGATGAAGACGAGATAGGAACATTAGAAACTAGCCCATAGGGCTCCTGTTTTGTTCTGCTTCATTTTATTATTATTTGTATAATGGTAACACTCAGAGGTCCTGGTCAGGATCAAGGTCCCACTGTGTGAAGTGCTACATGAATGCAAGGTACTACCCCTGAGGGGGAAAAAAAAATATACAGAAAAATCTTGGTTACATTAAAAAAAAAAAAAAACCACACCCAAAAAACAACCCAAACCCACCACCCTAAAGTAGGCTGCTCTGAGACTGGTACTCAAATCTCTAGACTGAAGTAGTTCCTCTGAATATTATTATTTTTATTTTTATTTTCATTATTTGCATGAAGCAACAACAGTATGCCTGAGCCTTAGCCTCTCCACAGTGGTCCTGGGAGGCAAGAGGTTCTAGGTGGCAATGAACGGAAGAACAAAGTCAAAACTCGAACAATCAAATAATTATATACTGATATAAAAAGAAAAATACACAACTATTAGAGTCTGAACACACGGCTACATTTACAACATATGATCTTAACAATTATAAGCCTTTGATATTTTGTTCATCCAGTCCTGTTGGTATTTGTACTCTTCTACTTAAAGTGAAGGATGAACAGTGTTTTATTGATAAGTAATTGCAATTCTTCAGTTTTGTGATGTCTACATATTTAAATAAATATATATACAAACAACTGTACAGTGAGTGACAAAATGAAGCATATGCCTTAACCTTTCTGTGCTGATCCTGGTGGCTGTGGCTAGAACAAGGTCTAAGCTCAAGCATAAAATGCAAACACACACACACACACACACACACACACAGAGTATTTATACAGCCAATGATCTTATGCAACAATATACCAATATGTTCTATGAGATTTTTTTTGCAAATGGTTTATGCCACTAAGAGGGATGAATCAGTCATGCTGTGTCTTTCATGGAAATTTTCCTCATAGGGAAGAAACTACAGTATTACACTACATAACCATAGAAGCTCCTTTACCAACTTAATTCCTGTGGTCAGTGCAGTGTTTGGTTTCTAAATGCACTGGACAAAAGGAAATGAAAGCAATTCAAGACTTGCTTCCTTCACCGGGCTGGAAAATCTAGGCATTAATTGCTTGTTCTCTTCATTGGTACATGACTGTCCAGATGCACTGATGTCCAGCATGAAAAGAAATATGCATTTTTGCATTTTTGTCCAAGCTCAGAAAGCTGAAAAATGAATCTTACCTGCCTTCGGTCTGCGTAAAAAAAATCTAGCAGACCCATGACTTTATTTTGAGAAATGTACAAACACAATTCAAATGCTCAATAAAAGAAGGTGGAGTCTACATAGACACGGTGCTGTATACTTTAAGAGATGCAAAAAGTGTCTTCACATATGCTGTTATGATTTATTAAGCAAATTCCTGACCCTAATAGCTAGTAAAAGCTAGCAAAGTGCAACTGGCTACTTTAATGACCGGAAACATAAAGGCTGGTTCACAGAAAGTAATCTCCCAACCATGATAATGTGCAATAGATCTTTCAAGACAATAAACACTTGACCAGAGTGATCTCACCTGCTGTCAAATGCTCTTTAAAATCCTTTCCTTGACTGGTCAATGACAATACTGTGGTGCAAAGATACAACTTACATCAACATATTGGAGCCCTCGTCACCATGGTACATGCAGGAATAGACAATGCAGACTGCTTGGGTGGTGGTGATGGGTGGCCATTGGTGATCTGGTTAAGGAACACCTGAGGTAGTGTAGAACCATTATTAAGAAGATCTCAGTGAATTGTGAGAAATCTGTCCACCGAGAGGTTATCTACATGGAGCCTTGCAAGAATTTATCTCACCACTGCTTTTCAGAGACAACTGGATCCCTGGAGATAATAGCAGTAGCACAATTTTACTGAACTTTCAACAGCTCCATCACCTCCATCTTACCATCCACAATCAGTGTTATCACCTAAAAGAGTAAAATCATGACGAAAAAGTTTAAATAGATGCAAGCAACTGTGTAGTTAAAAGGTGGCTGATAGATGAAAACGACACAATTTTTAAAGCAACCTCCTAAAGGGAAAAGTAAATTAATGTAAAACACTGAAAGGAGCAATCAGTAATGTTGACTGTAGCTTCAACAGAGGATACCCCCCCAGTAGCTGATAATGGAGAACAGTCATGAGCCTGTATTAGATTCACTGATATTCCTGACTACAGAGATAATTGTGGTAAGAAATGGTTGCACTTCCACTTTCCCAGGAGGCTGTGCCTATTCCTGTCAAAAGAAGATCTGGAAACTGTGATTCATGCTTTTATCATCTCCATGTTGCTAACTAGGGCTAAGGGCTCCACCAAAGTTTCATCTTGTGCAACACTCAGCAGCCCACCTCTTAAGCAGGAAAATCTGCCAAGAGATCATAATGGAAATCTGCACACTCTAATGGATTTCTGCATTCATTATCCAGATACAAATCAACTTCCTGGTCCTTATATTTAAGACTTTAATATTTTAGATACTGGCTTCCATCCAAGATTCACCAATACACTGTGCTTATTGAAAATGCTAAAGTGCATGGAACACATATTCAGATGCTCAGAAGTGTTTTCTGTATTAGGTTCCAGACTCTGGAAGGAAAATTTAGCATACTTCAAGCTGTAATGCAAGTTATGTCTTGCAAGCAATAATAATGCAGCTGCAGGAGGAGTGAAAAAGACTGAAGGAAAAAGAAAGGAGAAGTAAAGTAAGAAGAAAAAAAGTGTATGCCTCTAAGACCTGTTAAACTTAAGAACAGTTATGGGTAGAATGTTTTTGTAGACATCCATAATTTACTTTTGAGTGTAAAAGTTATGAACATAGCACATGTATTGATTGAATTAGTGACACTTCAGAATTTTCTGCCCAAGAAGCTTTTTACATTGCAACACACAGCATCCTTGTCTTTAAATTGGAGAGGTGTGGATTTGATGGCTGTAAAACTCAATGAATAAGAAATTGTCTGGGTGGTCCTACTCAAAGACTTGCAGTCAACGGTTTGATGTCCAGGTGGAGATCAGTGATGAATGGTGTTCCTCAGGTATTGATATTTGGACTGATGCTGTTTAACATTTTTGTTGGTGACACGGACATTCAGTTTGAGTGCACCCTCAGTAAGTTTGCTGATGACACTAAGCTGTGAGGTACTGTCAACCAGCTGGAGGGAAGGGATGCGATCCAGAGGGATCTTAACAGGCTTCAGAGGTGGGCCTGTGCAAATCTCATTAAGTTCAAGGCCAAGTCTTGCACATGGGTCAGGGCAATCCCAAGCACAGCCATAGGCTGGGTGGAGAACAGATTGAGAGTTGCACTGAGGACAAGTAATTGTGGTTGTTGGTCGATGAGTTCAACATGAGCTGACAATGCATACTTGCAGGAAGACAAACATATTCTGGGTTGCATTGAAAGAAGTGTGACCAGCAGGTTGAGGGAGGTGATTCTCTCACTCTATTCTGCTGCTGTGAGAACCCACCTGGATTTCTTCATCCAGCTCTGGGGACCCCAATACAAGGAAGAAGTGGAACTGTTGTAAGTGAGTCCAGAGGAGGGCCATGAAGATAATCAGTGGGCTGTAGCACCTCTCCTGTGAAAACAGACTCAGAGAATTGTGCCTTTTCAGCCTGCAGAAGAGAAGAAAACCTCCATGAAGACCTTGTAGCAGCCTTCCAGTACCAAAACGGGGCCTACAGGAAAGTGGAGAGGGACTATTTACAAGGGCATGTAGTGATAGGACAAGGGGTAATGGCTTTAAACTGAAGAAAGATAGATTTAGATTAGATATAAGGACAAAATATTTAGTGTGAGAGTGGTGAGGCACCAGGTTGCCCAAAGAGTTTGTAGATGCCCTCTCCTTGGAAATGCTCAAGGCCAGGTTGAATGGGGTTTTGAGTAAATGAGTGTTGTGGAGAGTATCCCTGCCCATGACAGAGATGTTGGAACTAGATAGTCTTTGAGATCCCTACCAACCCAACGATTTTCTGGTTCTATGATTCTATGAAACTAACACAACACCTATTTGTGTACTAATACGCCCACACACTCAACTCCTTTTTTGGTTACAGAGCTGATTTACCAAATGTTTTCTTTAAAATAAACAAGGAAAGAAGTGGAAGAAGACTGAGGAAAAGAGAGAAGAACATAATCTAAGTGGAGTTAGAACCTTAATTTTAGTATTTTGCATGTATTTTATTGTAGCGTTAAATCACATATTTTTAGCATAGCTAAAAACTAACTGATCACAAGATCCACATTTTACCTAGTTCTAAGAATGTAACATGCATATCTGCTGCTGCAGTTAAAGCTTATTTTGGTGTTTTTGATAACGTTTAGATGAAAATGTACATAAAAATAAAATACACATTCCTAAGTCTAAATACCAGCATGATTACTATGAATCAAAATGTTGCATTTTAAAAGTAAATGTCTTTTCCAAGCACCAGAAGCAAAGTTCTAGTATTTTGAAATGAGAGAAGATGCATCAGGATCCAAACCCACCTATTTTTCATCAGGCTCAACATTCCCCCAATTTGAGCTTTTGTTGCTCTAAACTACTTCTGTGCAAAATAAAGAATTTTGCAACTGAGGACATGGAAAACTTTACTTCTATTGCATTCTAACAGAATGTATCGTAGGCTTGTCAACTGGCTGATCTCCAGACAGTCTGTCTAGTTTTATTCTAGCTCATCCTAGCTCTGCTAGAGCTACTAAGCACGGACACATTCATCAGCACATAAGCAGCAGTCACTAGTCTGAAGTGGTCATTAAAAATATGCTGTGGTGGAATCTCTACACAAACTAGCAGACGCTTTCTGTCCCACCAGGGGTTATGGCTTTCTCTATGTTACTCTACATCTGAATTTTAGAAACACAGAGGCTTAGGGATGAGGCTCCAGTGGAATCATAGAACATTTGCTAGCCTGTCATTACCACCAACATGGTTGTTAGTGGGGTGGGGTGCTCCATCTACTTTTTGGCAATAGCCCCAAGACTGATGACAGATTTATATGAAGGAGAACACAGACCAACCTGGTGAAGACCTTAATATTTTTCTACAGCTGGACAAACCCAAAGTGCAGCAAAAACTGTCTTATTAAGTGTATCCAGTATAGTAAAGTTGCAAATAGGTAAAATGGACAAACATTTTTTGGAAATTCATCCAAATACTATGACAATTTATTTGTGTAGTGCAAACAGTAGGCTAGGCTATTAAGGCAGGGAAGAAGCCAGAGTATTTTTCTCTAAGACTTTATAACCTAAGCAGCATACAAACAAAGAACCCAGTCTTGGGAGATGCTGAGCTCATACATACTACAGTGATAGGTACTATATAGCAACCTATGTTAGATTCCTAGAGCATCCTAAATTTACTCTGAGGAGGTGAAAGAAGGTTAGTGTTGGATCATGTTTGATGCAAGGGATAAGGCAAAGCCAAACTGTTAAGGGGTATAAGAGTTCAGAGCAGCAAATCTAAGGATATAATTTTGTGGAGTTTTTTAGAGAGACCATATAGGACACTATTCTTGAAAGGGGTAGTATTGAGTCCCAGATTTCATTAATTAGGTGTAAGACAGCAAGACTGATGCCCTGGTACATTTTTAGGGGTTTTTTTTGGCTTTTGATTGATGTTTAACTGTCACCGATCCCACAGTATAGCTTAACTCCACTGAGTGGTATTAGCTGGGGCAATATCTGAGGAGAAAGTCTCAAGCTTATGCATAAGGTAATGCCTTTCAGGTCCTGTTTTAGGGTCTGCCACCATTTGACTGGGGTTTTCTAGATGGAGAAGATAGATGCTAATAAGCATTAATGTGAATTTACAACACTGGCTACAGTGTGTAGGAGCAGCCTTTAATAGAAAGTGGAGTGGGTAGCACCAAACAATACATACTAGGAATATCCATACAGAAAGGTACTTGACAGGAATGAAGCCAGAGTACTTTCCTTAAAGATCTTATTATCTAAACAGAATATAAACAAAGAGCCCAGTCCTGTGAGGTGCTGTAGTTAGTGCTCTGTTAATTCACACCCTTGCTCACTGCATGCTAACTTCTTGTATAGACAAGCAGAATTTAAGCCTTGAAAAAATGTGCATGGTTAATTTGATCTCATATATCATTTCTAATGGGACATCGTGCAGGTAGTGTTGTCTGTAGCCAAGCTGAGGCTTTAAAGGGTTCCTTCTTACATCACTGCTGCTTGCAGGGGGAAGAGTAACTCCTGAAGCCCCATCTGATAAACTTTCACTGAGAGGGCTGATGGTTCTGCCGCTACAAATGACAACAGGGTGACTAGGAGACAGGAGACATGGAAATATGCTTTGCTCTCATTGCCTAAGCATCCTCCCAGGTGTTGGGGTCTTCCTTGACTTTTGGGTGCTCCTCTCCTCAGTGCACCAGCTAGCCTTCTTGGCTCCTACCAGTAGGCATTATTTGTTGATATTTTTCTGTGAGGGCAGCAGCAGCTAGAAATGCTCAGGCATGTCAGAGTGACTCTGGAGGGAATGCTTCCCTTGCCTCTTCTAGAGCTGCTAGGCCTCATAAGATGGCACATGATGCAATGTCATTTAGAGGCTTAGAAAAATCTGCCTGGACCATAAAACATAACCAGCACAGAATTTCCTAGGTGTATCCAGTACAAGAGGTTCAAAATTTATATTTCATAATTCACCAAACACATGAGCAATTTCTGGAATTGAACAGTTCTGTTCAGTACTTTACTCTATAAATTTATGAGTGGGTTTGTGGCCTGTCACTAATAGGTCTCTAAATTAATAAGCTGATATGTATTGCAACACTCTCTAGGGCAAGCTTCCTTCAGGTTTAGAGTGTAGCAACCTGCCTTATGTCATACTGTGGATTCACCCTTAGCAAAGGGCTGAATTTTCAGCCTGCCTTTCTTTCTCATGTAGCTTACAGTAAGTCAGCTTCTCATTCCATGCCATCAGTTAATACTAAATACAGAAAAAAATAATAATCACTGTCTTCCAGCACTGAACAGGAAGATTAATCTCTTCTTTTAAAGGAATTCTGGAAAGAGGGGAAGAGAGACTGGAATTCTTTTGCTTCACAGAGGCTTTTCAAGGAGGGTGAAGACACCACCACTTCATTACATACAGACTGTGTGGTCAAAGTCTCCAAAGTACATAGGTGCTCAGAGTCAGGAGTCTTGGGCTTTCATGTGTGCATATAGACCTGTGCACCTGCTCACCATCTCCAGTACAGCCAAGGTAACAACACACGGGCAGAAGGATAGGAGGTTGTATTTGCTGCACCACAGCTGGGCCTGTATGATAGCATTGTGGCTGCTCGGAGATCGCAGATTTTCTAGGCACAAGAGGCAGGAACTGTACCCTGTACAAAGGGGCTAGCCCAGCCTAGGTTATTTTTATATTATTCTCATGTCTTCCTGCCCACGCAAGAAATTTCTCTGAGCCTGTGGTCAAAGAAACACCTGATTTTGCTGTGGTCACAAGCAACAAAGAACAGGGAATTATATTGCTAATTCATTGTATAAATGTGCTTTTTATCTCCTAAAGAGCTTTGTTATCCCTGTCTGCAAACAGGTAAGTTTCCCACTCCTCACACTTGCGCATGCACCAAGCTGGTCTGTGAAACAGAGTGAGGTGGTACATGTATGTCTTATCTGCATTGGAAGACGTACGGACTGTGGGTTTTAACTGGGTCTATGAAGAGAACAGCATGTGACTAGATATAGTCACAAAAGTATATCAGGCTATTAGTTATTTAAAAATGGTCAAAAAAGATAAAAAATCAATTTGGGGGAGGAGGATTGTGGACAGAAATAATGGAGTAAGCACTGCAATACACCCATCTTCTCTGCATTTAACTGTTCAGTCACCACATCTCTAGAAAGGGAGCACAATTTAAATGAGACCTTCAGCTGGCATAAATCAGGAAGCATCTCTGAAATCAGAGGTTTCAAATGCGTGCATCAGCTAAGCACTGTGTTGCAGAGTTTTCGTCATCTCTTGAAGACCAAATGAGTATTATTGCTGCATATTATACAAGGATTATTTGGTAGGCAAAGGCTAGCTCTCTTGCTAAACAGGACCCTATTACAGAGGGAATGCATTCATATATAGCAGTAAAGTGCCTGCAGTTCTGATTAAATAAAAAGGCACAAAATCATGAAAATTAACATTTCTGTAAAGCGTAAATGGAAGCCCAAGCCCACAATTTCTATATCCATGTTATAAACCAGAACAACTATATATGTGTGTGAGAGAGAGAGAGAAAGACAGAGATAGAAGGAAGAAAAAATAACACAGACAGAGACAGAATGGGAGAAAAATGTTTAGGATGCATGCTGCAAAAAAGTATTTTGGACAGGAGTAAAAATAAAGATCAGAGTTCAAATTAAACTGCCACAGTCTCTATATGTGATCTGCTCATTATATATTTATTGTTTCTTGACTACTGAAAAATGATCACTATCAGTGCTATTTTCACCTGACTTTCAACAAAAAAAAAAGAAAAAGAAAAAATAATATATGTTATCTTTTGCATTATCTCAATAGGAGAGTTTATATATTGTACATATTTAAGCACACAATGATGAAACATTCATATAGGCTGCTAACATTTCTCAGCTTCTCATTTTTACACTGAGCAGCTAGGTGTGCCAGAATCCTTTTCTTCTTTGGCAAGAGGGCAAGCAAGCAGTTGTTTCAGAAACTGGTGCCAGTACCACCTATGAGTCAGCGTGATGTATTTAATGCTCCATTTGTTAGAGGCTAAGTACATTACCCCTACAGTGCCCTAACCTCTCATGGCTCAGTGCCAAGGAGCCCAAGTCTGGTCCTGAACCTGAATTACTACTCCACATTTTACGGCAGTGTCGGTTGTCTCTAATACATATATTAGATCTAGGTATCACAGTGCATCATTTTAGCATTAGTCTGGTATTATGAAATGTATCTTTTTCAGAATATTTCTCATTTCCCTGTAATGCATCAAACATGGGAATGAAAAATTAGACATGATTCTGAAGTGCAAAAATTTTATGTTTTCATCATTTTGTACTAAAGCTGGAGTAAAAATATAGGTGTTTGTAATATGGTGCATGGATCTGACATATAGCTCTTGATGTTCAGGGTTAAATTTAAATCTACATTGCCTGGTTACCAATCTGCGCAGTTGCACCCAGGCAGGACTAGGAAAGATTGATGATTGTGATTGTGAGATTAATCCTGTAATGTTTACAAGACTCCTGAGCTGAAACCTGGTTGGTCATATCATGCTATCCAGAGAAGGCTGCTTGGCTTGCCAGGGTAATTTCTTCTGATGCAGTAAATAACTAGGCATAATGAAAATACTCTGATGTATTCTACTGCCTGATTGATGCTCTGCATGCGATACGGCAAAGCAGTGCACTTCCTATCACAAATTTACATATACAAACCAGCAGAAGAAGCATGATAATGTCAGCATCCTCCAGAAGCCCTAGGATGCTACACAATTTTATAGCAGTTATGAATTACTGTTGACCTTTCTGGCCTCTTATACCAGTATGCTAGACTCAAGCATATTGAAAGTCATCAGTCTGAAGCAGTCATTCTTTACATAATTATGGCTATTTGTGTGTGGGAGGATAGTGTTTCTTTTATTGTTAAAAATTAGCATTAAAGAATATCACTGCTGTGATTCAATGGCCAATCTCTTTTAAGCATATATTTTAATAGAAAGACAGAAAAGGATGATTTGAATTCTGCAAACTATCTTTATAATCCAAACAATACCATAACATGGACTTTTACAATTCAGTCCTTAATGAAAGAGCATAGCTGGTGTCCTGGTTTCAATGCAGGGTTTTGTTTTTTTTTTTTTTTTTTTTTTTTTAAGCAGGCTAAAAGGTCTTAGCACTTAGCACTATCATTTTAACTAAATTTCTTGCTGGATTTTGCAAGTCTAAAATTAACAGGAAATATTCAGTAGTGGTATAAAAGTCTTTCAAGTACAAATATAGATTAAATCTTTGAAATCATGTAGATGCATTAGTTAAAGGGGCTTCCATATTTCATACTAAATATTTGAATAATCAGGCTTTCAGAACATCACTAAAACACAGCTCCTTATTATCATTTGCATTTTAATGTCCTTAAAATTATTACACTAAGGGAAATGTTTTTGATACATTACAGCATTTCCTCTAAATGTGTGATTATGTTAATGGGTTTTCAATCAGGATCCTAGCCTGACACCATAGGAAAATTTATGCAAAGTTCATACCCTGTCAGGGCCTTTAATCAGGACCATTTATTAGACCCCTGCCTTCTTTGATGGTTGCTGCTCCCTTTATTAAATATACTGACTTGGCCATCTGAAGAAAAGGACAATAAAAGGTTACTGGGGATGAAAGCATGAATGCTATTTGCTCATGTTTCCTTTACAGACACTTCTTCAATAATTAAGGAAGGGCTTTCTTTGGCCTTTTAGGCTTTTGAAGTGCATATCAAACATAACACTTAGTTCTTGTTTTTATGGAATGTTTAATGCACAGATTTAGGCTTAAGCACAAGTAAACTAACTTAGAGGTTGCTAACAGAATTAATTTAAATAATTTTCACCGAAAACACAGCAGTCATGTATGTCTACTGACTAGTCGAGCTATATTTAAGTGAGGCAATTAAATGTACTGTAATTTAGGAGAGATATTAAAAACAATGCCTTTGCCCCCCACCCCCCACCCCCCCTTCTTTTTTCCTTACACTCGTCATTTTTCTAGCTTCTTTCTAAGCAAACCTTAGCATAGCAAAGGCATCACTGAACCTGATTAAACAGCTTTCAATAAGAGAACTGTTTCCTAGAGCCTTCAATGTGTATTTTAGTTACTTTATAAAATTAGTTAATACACTGCTTAAGGATTTATAGGAGGGCTGAAACTGGAAAGAGTGACACTATTTTTTCCCCTGGATCGCATGCAGAGAAAAACACAACAAACAGCAGATCTAACTAAGTAGTATTGACAACCTGGGGTTTGGATACAAATTCAATATGAGAAAACAGACTTACTTCAATGAAATACAAATAAACAACGAATTCTGTTTTAACATGTCTAAATAGGTAGTAGGTGACTGACAGGCTTGGGTCTCATAGGAAAGCCATTAGTATAGCATTTGATAGGAAAACGTTTGATTTGAATGCAAGTTGCGTTTCCCCTCAGGGGGTGATCTGAGTGGTATACTGGGGATTCACAGGCGCCCTTTTCACTAGAAAATGCCTGCTGGGCTGTATCTGGGTAAATGAAATTTGTAGGATCCCCTAATACTAACAAGTATATAACTATATCATCTATTTAGAAGGCATGCTAATTATATTGGTTTGCTGATGTTCATTTTCTCATTCTGCAAAAATATATTAAAAAGTTTTAATAATGAGCACCTGGGTCAATTTTATGTCCAGCCTGGAAAAAATAATAATACTTCATTAGTTTAATTATCAATATTTATTGCTCTGAAAAAAAAGGAATTCATTATTCTTCCCCACAAGCAATTGGTAAATGTTCAGTAAAAAGATAGGATTACAGCAAGAAATTAGTTATGTAAATGCTACTGACCCAATGAAGAGCAAAGTTTTAAGATAAGAAACTAAACTGAACAGTTATCTGGTATTTTTTGCCAGAAACTGAGTTAACACACTGAAATAGTACCCTAAGTATTATCATAGCTGTCATAAGTATTCATACATTAAATAATCTCTAACAAGTTATTCAGATGAAAAGCAGACATCCTTATTTAGATGCCCACATGCCTTTGTGTACTTTTCTTCAGATGGTAGATGCTTTTGCAACAAATGAAATCACTACTTAAATTGCACAGAAAAAATACTAGTATATATTAGGAAAGGAGGGGAGATTTGACTCACATTTGATTTTGTCATGTTAGAATCTTACAGAAAAAGACCTTAAAGTGTTATTTTATACACTAATATGTTACCCACCCATACACCCTCCAAATTTATATTTTGTTTCAATCACAAAGCAAGAATATTCAAAGAATACGGGGCCAAGCTCAAAATACATGAACAAGGCACTAAGGAGTTAATGATCAGAGATGAAGCTTGGACTTAGGGATTGTTTATGATGCAAAAAATGCTGCTGAGGGTAATCTTAGTAAAACACCCCTACAAAATTAGTATTATGTTTAATTGCATGCATGTGTTTCTGATATATCTCATCAGTGTTAAGCATCATTTTATCTTTCTGTTTGTCCACACAAAGAAGCAGGCAGAATAAATGAACCCGGTAATGCCTGATAGTTTGAAAGCAGAGAATGCATGGTATGCAGCTTAAAGCACATCAAAGCAAATGTAACAGGACCTCAGTATGTCTTCCTATTAGACAACATGTTGTTATTAAGTAGAAATAGCATTTCTTGTATTTATGCAGTTTAGTAGATCAGAAGATACCTTTCAGAATTAGTAATTAGTAAAAAACCAACCACAAACAGTAAACAACATTTTCCCTTTCAGTGATGTAGACAAATGAAAAAAAAAAGAAATTTTAGACTTCTCAAAATAAGGCAAGCAGGAGGATATTAATTCATGTAAAAAGAGTTTATTGGTTTATGCTGTAGTAAGCTATCCTGATTAGCTAAATGGATCAGGTGTATGGACATTAAAACATATAAAGTGGCTTCTGAACACATAAGAATACATAACATTTCATACAAATATATATCTGTGTTTTTCTATATTGCTCATGCGCATGCACACACATTATGCATATGTTAGGCCTTTCTGAGAAAGAGACAAACAATATAGATGAAAATCAGCATCTGCAAAAGGCAACAATCCCATGATTCCTTCTGAGCCAATCACTTAACATATCATTCATAATGCTAGCCTGCTCCCATCATCCTCACCCTGTCACTGGCATCTTTCTTCATTTTCTTCTGCTTCTCAGTTCCAAGAAAGTGGAACCACTGTATCATTTACTGTCCACCGCCTAAGCTGCTGATTTAAAGGCTGATTTTTTATTTTCCATAATGTCATATAACTATCCTTTCTGCTTTCCATAAGAGTTTAAGTTCAGAAAGATCGTAGGTAATTTTAACACTGAAAACTGTGAAGAGAGCTCAGTTTTCTCCATTTCTCTCCCACATTGTCTTTCTTTCATTTTAAATTTCATAATTACAAGCTTTAAAAAAATTATATGCAGTTCCCCCATTTTATTTTTTTTTAAATCTTCCAGGGCTATACAACTAAGTCATGTAGGAAAACTTTAATAGTAGCTTTTATTTATGCTCAAGAAAATGTCCAAACTCATAAAAAATGCTGCTATCATTTTTTTCTTTAATGACAAGGCACATGACACTTATTAAGCATATTCCCAAAAGTTGATAGTTACATTGCTTTTATTAATGATTCCTAAAAGCAAATATAGGCATTTTTTTTCTCCTGCTTTTTCCATATTATTATTATTATTATTATTGTTACAGTGGACAGTGATGACTCTGTGTCTTAAAACCTAATCACTAGTGCCTATTAAATTTGGGTTTCATATGTTGCTGGAGGTAGAACTGATTATCATAGTGAATGAAATACTTGTTTGGCATATTCCCAGAGGGCAAAAAGTCATTCTTCAAGGTGATGCATCTCATTTGAGGAATACATTAACAATTGAAGGCAGTTAAAAATACATGTGAACTCCCAGTGAGGCAAATCTGAGGTTGACCACATATATTTACTGACTGACTCTTGCCTCATTCAGGGGAGAAAACTGTGATATGGAAGGCTGGTTTCTGCAACACATGAGACCTTAATTTACAACTCTAATGTGGCAAGTAGATCATAGCTGCTTAGAAAATATTTAGGATTTAACGCTCTGTATGGGTTTTAGATGCCTTTTGTATCTTCGAAGGTTAAAGAAAAAGTATGAGAAAAGATAAGTCTCAACAGCATTAAAGGTCAAGTTTGTGATAGAAATTAACTTCTTATTTCAAGGTTGCATGATAAAATAAAGAATATGACAGATGCATTTTTGAAACCATGCTGAGATTCACAGTGAAAAGTTTTATACAATAGCAAACAGGAGACCGGCTACATAAAGGCCAGTATTATTGCTATGAAAGGCCAGGTTACAGAATGATTACATTAATTGCAGCAGCACCATGAATGGATAAAGTGGTACAAAGGACATCCTATACGACGATGAAATACTAGTGTAACAAATGTTATTTTTCCTCCAAATTCATTTTCAAATAATTTGATATTTTAGTGGAAAGTAAAGCATAAATAGTAACAGAGTCAGGGTACCTAAATTACTCAGGTAGAGCTGACACTAACCATATGAAATAAGAACTGTAAAGCAAAAATATGCAGTAATAATAATAATAACAATAACAAAAACAACAACAACAACAATAATAATAATGATAACAAACAAAATAAAAAAATGCAGTGTTTGAGGTTGTTTTTTCAACAAATTAAAAGTTGTGTTCTACCATATAGCTTTTTATTTATTTGGAAAAAGTGATTTTTCAAAATGTACTAATATTATCGTTATGATTCACAAAGAACAACTACCAAATTATCAACCTCTCTTCCAGCACGTAGTCAGACAAACATAAAGGTGTGCAGAAGGGAAGAGAAAGGTATATCAGGCTGGAATGTTTTTCATCCCCAAATAGTATCTACCTCCAAATTCAAGAAAAGGTAAACTTTACTGCACAATATACTCATACATGATTATATTCATGTATTTCACACCCTAACACAACCACCGTCAGAGTGAGAACACGTATGGATTTGTTTGGGAAAGGATAATATGGCTGATATATATGTTAGCATCAAAAAAGTCTCAAGACAAAACCCAAACTCTAACATGTTCCGTCCACCACCCCAAAATACTAACACCTACATTCTGATGAGAATTATGACAACAGGCCTGCCCCACAACCTAAGCCATTTTCAGTTACCGGATCCATTATGGCTGAAAACTCTTGAGATCAGCTCCTCGGTATAGTGAAGAAATCACAGCATTTTACTGCAGTCTATCAACCCGTATTTTTCTTGAGACACAGTTGGAGCTGCGGTGAGATTTCAGGATATCCGTTTTCTGAGGCAGCAGCTGAAGGCAGACTGGAAGGCAGGGAAACAGAAATAGCATAAAGATAAAAAGGGACAGAACTTTGTCAGAAAACACCCCTCTTACAAAAGGAATCGTTTATGCAGTCCGTAAGCCAAATTGTTACTCAAGAAATCCTGTGCTGAGCCTAGGGATCTAACATTACATATAAAGCAAAATTGTGTGGAGTTCAGGAAGCCAGCAGCTACATGAGAAATGTGGGTCTGGAAAGCCCGAGGATTCTGCACAGAGACTGATGAGTTAGGATTTACAAGGAGAGCTCTGTCTGTAAGTTTGATTAGCCAGACATGTGAAAAGGAACTTAATACGTAGTCAGAAATTCCTGAAAGGAGCTGTTGGAGAATGAGGAGATATGGAAGGAAGAAAGCAAAAGCCCAGCTGTGCCTTTGGGGAGAGTGAAGCCTTCCTAACATCTACCAGTGGCTTGCTGAAAGCCAAGGGTAGGTTTGGTTAAAATTACCATCTCATTATGGAGTTACAAATCTAATAGCACCTGACCTGGAACCACAGAACCCAGAGCCGTGTAGGACCATCGCAGAGAGTCATGGGCCACAGAGCTTTGCTTATAGGTTGGAAGTTTGCGTGTTTCTTACAAAGCGTATATAATCTTGCCTTCAAGACTCCAATGGTATATCTGCCATATTTTGATGTTTAACTGTCCTCATGATTTGGAATTATTCTGAGAAGGATTAACATTCTACCCATTTTATTTTAGAAAATAAGTAACTGAGGAGCCTTAAGTCTTGGATCCTAACATCTGCTTCCTCTTTCTACCCCAAAATCCCTTTCTATATTCTTTTAATCACTCTCTACTGTTTTCTATGTCTCTCTTGAAATATGTGTCCCTCTCGAAATATCCTACCCATAGTTTTCCTGTGCTATGTAGAACAACCTGGACCCAGGACTAGAGGGTGTCTTAAATTAATTTTAATTAAATTAATTCTCCACCCTGTTGAGGGTGGAGAAGCCTTACAGAGAGACCTGAACAGATTAGAGAGCTGGGCAATCAACAACAGCCTGAATTTTAAAAAGGGCAAATGATGGATTCTGCACCTGAGAAGGGGTAACCCTGGCTATGCATACAGACTGGGGGATCAGATGCTGGAGGCCAGCTATGCTGAGAATGATTTGGGGGTCTTGGTTGACAGCAAGAAAAACGTGAGCCAGCAGTGTGCCCAGGCAGCCAGGAGGGCCAACCACATCCTGGGGTGCATCAAGCATGACATTGCTAACTGGTCCAGGGAGGGAATTGTCTTGCTCTACACTGCACTAGTGCAGCCTCACCTCAAGTGAGTTTGGGCATCACAGTTCAAGAGGGACACAAAACTATTGGAGACTGTCCAGAGGAGGGCAATGAGGATGGTGCAGGGTCTGGTTACTTTCTGATATATTATGTTTTATTGTGTTGTATTAAAGAATGGATAACTGTGCCCATTTTAACAAGCCATTGAAATCACCCTGTAAAAGTGAGAAGCCTCATCATTTACTACCCATCAGTCGTTGTGTCATCTGCCAGCATCTTCATTCTTGGTACAGTGGTTGGCTAACACCGGATCAAGGTTTGAAACTCTGGGTCTAACTGAAAAAGTCCCTTCATTGTATCTCAGCATAGACAAGTAATTTCTGTGATCTGTCTATAAGCCAAATTTGCATGGCCTGTTAACCCCATAGAGCTCAAGCTTTTTACCCATAATATCTCTTAGTAATGGCAGTTGGCTGGAAGAAGTCCCTGCTACCTGCACAATGTTTTTATCACTGGAGTCTTTAATCCTATTAAAAGACTCAAACAAAAAACACCATATAACTTGATGACAATTGCTGTCTTTCCCAAAGTAATGCTGAGTGGCACTGACTGTATTTTGGCCTCTTAGAATTACTTTTCTGCCTACTTTGTCAGAATTGGCTTAAATTAACTCTTCTGGTTTTTACTTAAAATTAACACCATTATTCCTTGTTAGCAACTCTCTTGTTAATCTCCTGCACTCTTTGAAATATTTGGAAATAATTTTCAGTCTTCTACATCATACATTCTTATACATCAGTATTTGATCAAACCAACCTAGCAGTGAAGCTATACATGTTACCAATAAGATTTTTAAAACATTCTTACTATTTTTAATTCTATGGGCAATTGATATTTCATTGAAACCTTTAACCTTTGACTTTACTTCTCCTGAAGGTTTAACCTTGCAGCTTATATCCACTTCCATTTGCTTTCCCGTTTTTCCTTCCATCATATACTATTATTTGCTTTATTGTGCCTATAGCAGCTTTAAGGTAGAAATCCGACATAACACCTTTTTTCTTGTCTCTCAAGTTCTAATTTCATTGATATGAATCAGGATATCCTTGAGAAATTTTCACTTGTCAATATTCCACAAGTTATATGTGCATGCCAGTTCTACCAATAGTTATTGTAGATTTGGGTAAAACAGCTGTTTTAATATGATGGTGATTATAGCTGCATTTGCATTTTGAAAATTCTGAAGTCAGAAAATAACTTTATATTTTCAGAATAAGATCACAGAATCACAGAATATCTTGAGTTGGAAGGGATGCATAAGGACTGAGTCCAACTCCCTTCTGCTCATAGAAGAAGGTGCGCCTCCAGATGCCTGATATTGTTACCCATCTTTGATGAAACATTTTCTCTAGTACCTTTACAAACTGAGATAGCTTTAAAATTGATTGCATGAACGACAATCAAATAACCTTGTCCCATTCTAATGAAAGAATTTTTCCTATGGGTGAATGTTTATTGAGTCCTTGATGCTGCTTCCTGGTGTGAACAGGTATTTTGTGTCAGATACCCACCTGCAACACTATCAAACTTTGTAGACGACTCAACTTGAATCTGTAAACACCAAAGGCTTTGTGACTTTGAGTGATATCTGACCTGACTCATCTCTGATGTAATGTGTCACCTGGTGTATTCTGTAACATTCTATCATTATGAAATTGGTTTTGTTAGTTTTAATTGTCCATTCTTAAGGAAAATCCTGTCAAGTTTAAGTAAACCACTTCATGTATCATCTTATGCATTATTATCTTTTCTTATTAAGAAATACCCAATAGAAATGCCTCTGTGTTTTAGATTTATCATATGTGAGATACCAAGACAAGTTCCTGGACTTGTCAGCAATGTTTTGTATCAGCAGTGGTCTCTAGTTTTGAAAACCTTCCACCTGGAATCAAATGGATAATTCTGTGGACCCTGACTAAAACACCTTCTTGCAGGTGAACTATTACATGGTAATTTTAAATTAGGCTAAAAAAATTATATGTAATTCATATAACACTTCAAATAATTTTAATGTTAATATTAATCCATTCCTTTTAAACTGTATTCTACCAAACAGAGACAGATGTCTTTCTTCTTACCCCATCACACTGGTGTCCATTCTCCTTACATTATGCCCTCTGCTCCTCACTTGTTTTACCATGCTCATCTTCCCAGGAAGGATATATCCAGAAAAAGGAAGACTGACAGCTTTGTCACTGTCTCTGCTGAAGGCAGATTTTTGCAGCAAGCTTGTATCTCATAACATGGTTTTAAAGTATAAATATGTCTTTTCCATCTACAATTTGACTCAGGGACTGCTCCCCCACTTTCTTCAGACGGATGCTTAAAAAAAAAAAAAAAAGAAAAAGCTTTCTTGCAAAATTGCTGTGTATTTTGTTTGCCACTTCAAAAATATAATCCCTACTGTTACAACAAAGGCTTGTATGACTATTCTTCTCTAACCTCCAAAAGCTAAAGTACTTGTGTGCGTATTGGTGTCTGCGCACAGGTTGCAAGCTTTCACAGATGACAATTTCACATGTCATAAACATTCCTATCCCACAATGCCTGATCTATGACTGTCCCAAAAAGATACACTCCTGCCAACTTCTTCAAAGCTGCCACATATTCAGAGAGCGCTTGCCTTTCCAGCTGATTTCCCTAGTGTAGTTTGTATCATTCTGCAATAATGTTTGTTCTAAGAACGATATATCTCCTCAAAACATCAAGCTTTTAACCCAGTTTTTGTGGTGTCTGTCAATACTCAGTCAACTTTTCTCCTAACTGTGGTCACAGACACTACCTTGTGTTTTCCTTCAGTAGAAATTCGTGAAAAAAAGAAGCCTTGAAGGTTTTCATTTTTACCAAATAAAGCTATTCTCATTGTTTTTCTTTAGGACGGGTTGCTTCTTCCTTTTGTAGACCATCCCTGATGTGATTCTTTGGGGGCAAAAAAAACCCAAACCAAAACTGCTGAGACCTGATTCAGACCAACGGTGGATTCCTCACCAAGTATTTCTTACTTTTGTGTGTGGAGGGATATCCTAACACTTCCACAGAGTGCTCATTAGCAAAGTTCTAACTTTACAGAGAGTTGTTCCTAGGAGAGATCCGACATAATTCAAGAGCAGGAAAACATCTCTGGACACAGCTCTGTAAACACAGCCTGACTTAATTAGAAGCATCACAAGTTACAGCAGAGTTTCATTTCTAGATTTGTGGTGTTCCAAATAACTCAAGCACTGGCAGGAGCACACAGATTCCACCTAATATGTTCCTCCAGTTTTACCCAACACCTTCCTAAGCCAAACTCCCTCATCATGTGTCTCCTTGGAAATGCAAATCGCTTTTCTCCCTTTAGATCCATAAAGAATGTTCATCCAGCCTCCTTCCCCCATCCCTGCTTCCCTAAGCACTCCTGCCTTTCTTCACTGAAGGCTGTACACAGACCTGTAGGGATTTTAGAACCAAAAGTAATTAATTTACATTTGATTGTTTTTAAATCCACCAGCAATTCGCATACTGTGTTTGCGTGTGTGATACAAATATACAAGAGAAAATCTGAAGAGGCCACGATGCATGTGCATGCAAGTCAGAAGCTCTCTGAATCTGAAGCATGCTGAGGTTCAAATGTCTTGGCTTTACTTGTGATGTATCACTTAAAAATATCATCTCCTGGGTGGCGTGGCAAGAACTGCCTTTAAACAGGCTAGAAAGCCTTATTCAGATTGAGTGTCTCAGAAGGACCTTGTCCATTCCACCCATCCAATTCCCTCCAGTGTTGTATAAGTCTTTAAATTCCACATGCAGAAATTACAAATGCTCCAGAGGGAAACATATTCCGTTTGGGATGTCAAGGTTCCTGTTGCACAAGCTCACATTATCTTAATATCATATTCATACTCAGGGTGTCATAGGTCTTCACTTCAGGTGAACTAGCTGCCCTAAAGCCTTAGGATAAGGAACACCTATTTTTACCCATTGAAAATTTTAAATTGCCCCAAATGTTTACTTATATAGTGTATAAATACCAGTGTCATACCTGACGTATGTTTGAACACATGTTTTCCTATAATGGAAATTTCTTCAGCATGAAAACTACTGTTTCTATATCCCATGTAATCTGAGCTTTTATTTATTATTACTATTATTATTATTATTATTATTATTATCTGACACTCTTGTATCCTTTTAGAAGCTGATCAGATCAAGAGGCATAGCTAAAATAATTCTGCCAAATGTAGAGAAAGATGAATTCTTTCTCAGTAAGAAAAGAGATGGCAACTTCACCTAAGAAAAGGTGCAATCCAAGACCACGACATTTCTGGTGAAACAGCCCTAATCATTTTTTATGAATGGAGCTTTTTTATTTGATAGTAATAAAAAAACCAATTAGAAATAAAATCTTGGTCTCCTCACAGAGTAGATGTGACAGGCTAGATAGGCAATATTTATACTACACATGCACAAGCACTGACACTCTTTCACAAGGCATTCTAGATATTTTACAACAGACCTATTATTTGCAAAATAATTTGTAATTTTGAATCATATATTCCTATTTACAACATTTTTTTGTGCACACACTGGCAAAATCTCAATAAGCAACCCACTGTAAAACTTATAAGTATAAAAAGAAATAATTCTCTTCATACAGATTCAATAAATAGACTAGCATTTCTTTCCACTGTTGAATACTGTGATTAATGCTAAAGTATTCTGGGTAATCGTGAAGGTGAAAAATCTGAAGCTTTGCAGCATTGCAAATTACTTAAGAATAATTGAACTTGAGTAAATTATCCATATGTTATTTTCAAATGACAAAGATATCCAAATCATCTACAACACTGACATCTTTAATGAGTCAAGGTTATTTTACCATTTAGCTTACATGTGAAAATCAATAGATAAGCTTTCTCTGTAACTTTCAGTCAAGTTCAGACATGTTAGAAGCTGGAGGACTTAAAGTTTATTTGCGGTCCTATCATACACAATAAAATTCTCAAGAGGGTTATTCTGATTTTACCTTTGCTTGACCTCAAAGTTTTACTAGTTTGAGGTTTTAGGATGTCAAATATATGTCACACCCGACCTTCTGTTGTCAAACAGTCTTTGAGATATTGTACGTAAACTTGTCTTTTAAGGTGAGTAGTAACACATTTTCCAAGTCTTGTGGTATGAAATGAAATGCAGATTTTTGATTTAGCTGATATAGCTGTGCAAGTTCATATATGGTACACAAAATGCATAGCTTAAACATATAAAACCTATATATATTTTTTTTTCCTTACCCAGTGAAAGAAGATACTACATTCTCCTTTTAAGACCTTAACCTCAATAGAGCACAACCTTCACCATTAATAATACTGCTTCACTATATCCCATAGACAAGGATGCATAGTGCATGCCACTGGCTGGTCTGCCAGGCTATGTGTGAGCCTTCTCTGCTTAGCAGAGAGAAGTATTTTCCCTAGCCTGGGGGGAATCCTTGGCTTCTGTAAAGGATGGAAGACACTCCTTCTTAATGACTCTTCATAAAGAATATACTTCTTGGGAAAAGCAGAAGCATAAGTAAGTACATCCTTGCAAGAATACAGTTTATTTATACTTCTAGTAGCTGTGGCTGCTATGCAAGCAACCATTGCATATTTGCAAGCAACTACTACTGGCCTGGTGCTCTTGGAAGCAAAAAAGAACACTATTAAAGGTAGTTAACAAAGTCTCCTTTGATACACACAGAAGTCAAATCAGCATATAGGAAAAAAAGAAAAAAAACATGGTGTCATTTAAAAAATTGTAGACTACCGTCAAATTTTAATCCCACAGTTCAGATTTAGTTAATTAAAAATGAGGGGAAAATCCCTACAACACTGTTTGTCAGCTGGTGCAGTCTAAATCATGTATATTTGATGTCTAGTCACTACGTGACACACAGAGCCTACACTTAACGGCTCTGGCTGGTATCCCTCTCTTGCTTGCACACAAAAGAATCATGCCAGTTACTTAGTCTTGAAAGTTTTGTTTGTTTTTTCCCCCATGTTGTTCTTGTCTGTTTTTAATTTTCCTCTGTCAGGCAATAACAATAAAGTTGTTAAAATGATGCCTTCCCATTGCTTTTTCTCTCTTAACCAACTTAATTACTTTTTTTGTCTATGCATAATTTTAAGCTACGTCTTTCACTACAATGTCCACCCAGAGCATTCATGTCTCTCCTCTGTCTTTTTCACAGAATCACAGACGGGTATGTGTTGGAAGGAACCTCTGAAGGTCATCTAGTCCAATCCCCCTGCCAGAGCAGGATTACCCAGAGCAGGCTGCACAAGACAGCATCCAGGTGGGTTTTGAGTATCTCCAGAGATGATGACTCCACAAATTCTTTGGGCAGCCTGTCCCAGTGCTCTGCCACCCTCACAGTAAAGAATTCCTTCCTCATGATTAGGTGGTACTTCCTATATTCAAGTTTATGCTCATTGCCTCTTGTCCTGTGACTGGGCACCATTGAAAAAGGCTGACCTCATCCTCCTGACACCCACCTCTCAAGTGTTTATAAGCCCCGATACATTTTCTTCTCAGTCCTCTCTTCTCTAGTCTAAAAAGTCCAAAGTCCCTAAGCCTTTCTTCATAAGAGAGATGTTCTAAACCCCTAATCATCTTCATAGACTTTTTTGTACCCTCTTCAGTCCTTCTTGAAACAGGAAGCCCAGAACTGCACACAATATTTCAGATAAGGCCTCACCAGTGCAGAGAGTTTTGTCCTAGTAAATAGCATCATAAATGATGTCATATCCAGACACTTTTGGACATCTAAGAAACCACCGTAACAGCATTTTAAAAGTTTCTGTTGTCTCTTGCCCCTCTCTTTATTGTTGTGTTTTTATTTCTATTCCTTTCAAACAGCTCACTTCTGTAGTTAATACCCTTTGTTTGACAGCTGTGGTAATTTTCCACCATTCTGACCCAAGACACAAATTAATAGCACGACACTGGTCTGCTGCAGTTGCTATAACTGACTGTTCCAGCTCTTCCACCCAAAACTGCTATGATCACTGACTAGAAATAACTTGGGAAAGACTGAGATAGGGAACATGCTTTTTATTTGTATCATTAGGAGCAGTGTGTTCTAGGTTCATTATTCCTTAACTACCAAAACCCTCTTTAAGAGCCTGGTGTTATAGTACAGATGAAAGTGAAGGCAACATGCAGTGGACTCTGTCTTTCCCAGCCCAAACTTCCATGCTTTGCTTTTTCCACAGAGAAAAGATGTTCCAGTGGTGTTGACTTCAAGACATGGTGAGATGAGTACCTCTGGAACTCAAAGTGCTGAGGTCTGTAGAATTTATATCAAAGCCTGTTGTTTTTTCTAAAGCACCAAAAATATGAAAAGCATTTTACATCAACGTGTATGATTTCTTTGCTATTTAAGGAATTTCTGAGAGAAGATATAAAGATGCTCAAAGAAAGCAAAGATAATTACAAGTTAGAGGATTAGACTTCAGTATTCCTAAAATATACTGGCAGTGCCTTAGGTGAAATTTCAAATGACGTCACTAAAGGCTTCAACTGCATCTGACCAACACATACAGATATAGAAGCATTTCTTGGCTTGTCTAAGAGGAATTTTGTCCATATGGTTTCAAACCCTCTTTGTGTATGACTTCAAGCATTCCAAATTATGATATGTGGCTTCAGTACATGACTTGGGGCAGGACAATCTTGATTAACAAGGCCGAACTAGTCACAAGGCCAAAGAAGCTAAGACAACTATGCTTGGCTTATGAAATGTAGCAGTTTTTCCTTTTTTTTTGCATGTTTGCTTTTACAGAGGTAGATGGCAAAAGAAGCTCAGATGGTACCGCAAAGGAAGCACAGATTCAGGTGCCTATCTATCTCTCTGGGCTGTGTCTCTGCTCAGTGCTACCACAAAAGGCATAGTTCAGGGACACTTTCCCAAGTTAAATCCTAAAACCTGTGTTTGCTGCAATTGGACTACAATGATCAAAGCAGCTGTGATCTGCTCAAACGAGTATAAACCAGTCAGATTTCTATTTCCAACTCTGCCAATGACTGTATGATATTGCCCTTTTACCTTTGTCTTCTTTAACCATCTAAAACAAATTTGGCTTGAAAAGTTCTTTTATCTATACAGAAAAGGGAAACAGTATAATATTTATGGGAAGCTTTTTCATCCAGTTTATATAGCCCATCACTGAGTTGTGCAATATAAGATTTAATCTTCACACAGTTATATTTTAATAATTATCTTTGGTGCCTTTAGATGAATAATGACAAAAACTAGTCTACTGTCTCAATATTAATGTTAAAAATAATATAGGCTATAAGATACAATATGACAGGATTACAGGAATATTATGCAGTGATGGTGAATTTTGTGGTATCTCTGACAGAAATGGTATTAAAGAAAGCCCATTGTGAATCCATTCATTGCTTGTCACATTGTAGAGAAAATGATTAATTATACAGGCACAGATATTTACTCAGTCAGTGTTTTTGGAGTCTCCCATTATATTAACTGTAGCTGTATGGACTTTGAATGTATTGCTTGGGAAAGAGACTTTACCTGAAAACCAACTGGCCCGCTGCATTCATGGGCTTCTGTTTGAGCCATGAAGTATCAGGTGCCAGAATGTGAGAAGCAGGAAGCACTGAGTCATATTGCCTCTTTCATGTCTTTGGACCTTGCTCCTTCTAGCCAGAGACCAAGTGAGCACCAGTCTATTGGGAGGCATCAGCACCCCTTAGCTCAGTACTTGGGGTCCCTGAAGTCCTTTGGGGGAAGTGAAAGGAAAAGAGGAGAAAAAACCCAACCCCACACCACTCAAAAAGCCAGCACCAATATCCCCAGATAGGTAGCAATTAGTAGTGCTAGGACAAGCACTGGTTCCCTTGCAGTATCATGTGACCCTGGTCTCTGTGGAGAAGCAGCAACAACTAACAGTGTGACCTCCAAGCTGAGAATGCTCCTCTTCTGCTCTGGGAGAAGGCAGGTAGCAGCACACCACCCACGTGAATTGGGTGCCTGTTGCTTCCCAAGTCTGGAAGAGAAAAGGCGTGCACTTGTATTTGGGTTTCTGCCTGGGCTAGAAGTCTTTGCAGTTAATTGCTACTTGCTGTGTGAGACCAGAGCCCAACTGTACAAGGGCTCCTCCCTGCCTCTGTTCCTGGAATGCAGCAAGCACCAGTCTCAGCTTGCTGGCAAACCTGTAAATTTCCCAAAGATGGGAACAGACCTCAGCAACTCATCCCTGCAATGTAGTCAGGCGAAGCTCTCCACGCAGCCTTGTCTGTGCCTTAGAGTTTGCTTCTGTCCCTGAGAGGCACCAAGGACTGGGCTGGGTGGCTCCATGTCTGGGGCTCAGGGTTTGACAATGTCAACAGTAAGTGAGGGCTCTGACCGGGATTTAGCAGTGTAGCCCTTATGAAACATCATGGTGGTCTGAAGTCATAAGCCTCCTTGTTTTTATATAGTGATGTGTGTAGTTGGTTTTATTTTTTAACAGTCAGGTGGGTTAGTTCATGGCAACACGAAAGTCTGGGGAATTCAGCCATGTTTTCAGTGGTGATTTGTAAGTAGCTGAATTTGCCCAAAATACGTATTTCTGTACCAAGTTTCTGGTGGACAGTAAAAAACCTTGATTTTACTGAAAACTGAAACTGGCACAGTGGAAGTATTACAAAAGGAAGAGGAGTCAGAATATTTCCTTTGAAGTTCTATGTAGAATTTGGTTTCATAGCATTCATGTCAGATCCCCTGGCAATATATAGGGAAAACTTTTCTTTTTCAGTATGGACAGTGCTGAAATTTCATACAGTTACACTGTAAATATTATATTCCCCACCCTTCAACCTACTCCCCTCCCCCCCGCTCAGATTTTTAAAAATTGCTTGATTATTTAGGGGTTTTTGGCTTGCTTTGTTTTGTTCCATTTCTGTTCCCCTTAATTTATGCCCACACTTAGAAGAAAGAATTTATTTTGTTCATCTCTACTTCTACCTAGCATATGTATTTTGATAGATCATAGATGCTTCATCTTTGGACAGAGAAGCATCCAGGGCTTTGTAGCTCCCACTTTAAATAGCTTGCAGCCTGATGAACAGTAAAGGCTCATGGAGAGAGAATAAAAGCTATCATCACTGACTCACAGATGAGGAACTAAAACATTAAGGAATTAAATAGCTTTTCCAAGACTAACACAAAGAAAGACTTCTAAAAAGTGTCAGAGACAGGAGTTTATAAACCAGATCTTGCCAGTCTCAGTCTTGTGCCTTCCTCCCATCCCAGTGATATCTGGTTTTAATCCCAGGCTCTGCACCAGAATTCCAGTGGGAATGAGATCTTTCTGGGAGTCAGAGTTAAAGATGTATTCCAGCAGCATGCTGTGCTAAGTTGTGGTCAGCCAATCGAATATCAAAGGGATTAAGTCTGTGAATCATTTAACGGGAAATTTCTCCTGCCTCAGTAGCATTGATGTTTTAAGGTGTGAAATTCAAGAACAGCTTAGTTCTCCTTTGGTCAGACAACCGCTCTGTAGCCTGCGTTATCAAGAGGCAGTCAAGAAGATCCCCTTGGGTCATGTGGCTGGTGTACATTTTTGTATTACCATAGTAGGCTAGTTTTAACCTGCAGGATGTAATCCTATTTACCTCACATGTGGTCTGTGCCCAAGGAGCATGTGCTCCACTTATATATATTATTTGCATTACCAGGGTACCTGGCAGCCCAAATCATAGACCAGGACAGTATTGTGCTGAGTGCTACACAAACATATAGCAAAACAATGCCCTCTCCTTCATCCAATGTTCTTACAACAAAACACAGCAGAGAAGATTTACACTGAGGTGGTGGGGAACAGAATTTGTCAGTATAATAGACTATGACATTAGGATGTTTGCAGCCTGCTCTCAACATTATTTTTTTTAATTACTGAAAATTTTGAAGGAAAAAAATTTCAAAGACGTTTGAGAGTTACTTGTAGCTAGAGAAAACATCTTCCAGTTAGCAGTAACAGGGGGGAAGAGCAGAGGGCAGAAAATGTAACAGATAGGCATATCATGGGCTGATATGATGTAGAAGTCAACCTTTCATTATTGAATAGGAGAAGTCACGTAGTCCAGAGACCTTGGTTACAAGTGGGACAAGAAAGCATTCATCAGGGTTTGGGAAGAACAGAAAATGAGGCTTGGAGAAGGTGTTGGGTTTTTGGTTGTTTTTTTGGTTGGGTATTTTTTGGGCTTTTTTGTGTGGGGGGAGCAGGGATTATAAATAATGTTTTAGAGGTTAATATGAAAATATACAGTGGGGTAAAAATTCAAAAGCAAAGCTGGAACTGGTGAATGTGGCCAGATTATGAGCATGAGTTGTAGGCAAGATGGTGATCATGTTCAGAGTCACCAAGAGAGAAAACAACACAAGAAGTTTGAGATGAAATTATGAAATGTCTTTCAGTAGCCAGTCTACACTTGAGAATCATAGGGTCAGAGTGAAAGTATTGGGTAAAAGAATCCAGGTCTAGAAATGCTACACATACTACTCACTCAATGTAATTTTGTGAATGAAAATGCAAAAAAAGCTAGAGGGAAAAATGTTTATATACAGATTCCATATTGGGCTGAAGTAATGATGACACCTGCGACTGTTCAGCTCTGCTTTGCCACATCAGTAACAGCAATTCCCATTACGGGTTTCACAGCATAGCAATGAGGCAAACAGACCAATATCTATGATACAATTTACAAATCAGGAACTCTAGCACCTATATTTATTTTAATTCACAAAATAACTATCATAATGTTAACTGGTCTTGAAGCTGCCAGTGTTATATCCAAACACACAGACCTCGGTGATCCAGTAATCCATGCATGAGAAGCATTGTTTATTTTTTTTTAGCTAATGTGATAATTTGTAGCCATTGGTCATTCTGAACTTACTGTGTTTCAAAACCATAGCCCCCCTGGAGTATCCAAGGTGAAATAAAAGCAAATGTTGGAAATCCTCCAGTTCTTATGAAATGGAACAGCTTTCTCTCGTCAGCTCTATTTATTACACAGCTCAGGAGCAAGCCTGGATTTCTTATCATTCCTCAATTAAAACAAAAATTGGTGTTAAAAGTACTCTTAGTCAAGCATAAGGTACATAACCTTGTAAAAGGCATCTGCCAGTTCTTAAATAGCCGCTGTTTCTGCTGCCTTTGTCATGATGTAGTTAAATAAATGTTTGCTTTTTTCTCTTCATGTTAGTGATTTTCTAAGGGGCCGTCTCTTTATAGTGTTTCCTTAGGTTAGCTGGAATAGCAGATCCTTACTGCACATACAGTAAGTTTTGAACCTGGTTATAGAGACATATAAAAGTGAACCCTGCTAGGAACTCCACTGCTCATGCTGAGGTTTAAACACTGGAATTGGGTTCCCAGTGGATTTTCACTTTCACAAGTACTTAATGCAGCTTTAGGTGTCCCT